>PVJS01000122.1:134403-171032 GCA_004027185.1 Glis glis | reverse complement strand
CTCATGTGTGTATTGTTACTTCTTTTTTTTTTTTTTTTTTTTGCGGTACCGGGGATTGAATGCAGAGGCGTTCTACCTCCGCGCTATGCCCCCGGCCCTATTTTTTTATGCTTTATTTTTGAAACCGGGTCTCACGAAGTTGCGAAGTTGTGGAGGTCCTCGCTAGGTAGAGAGAGAGAAAGAGAGACAGACAGACAGAGAGAGAGAGAGAGAGAGAGAGAGGAGAGAGGAAAGAGAGAGAGAGAGATCGATTGATTGATCGATCGCGTGCACACGCGCATGCGTGCTGAGGTTGGCCGCGAACCCGGATCCTCCGGTCTCTGCCTCCCAAAGTACTGGGATTACAAGCGTGCGCCACCACGCCCGGCTAGTGTATTGTTACTTCTATTGAGTTGGTACTCATGTCTATCCTAGAAGGCAAGAATTGCTGTTCCTTTTTTTCTTGTACCACTAAGTACTTGCATATTTCCTAAAAATGAGGATAGAAAAGAAAACAAAACATGAAAGAATGAGGATAGTCCCCTACATAGCCATCAAACCCCAGAAAGTAACATGGATACAGTCTCCTGTCTGATCTAGAGTCTTTACTTTAAATTTTGCCCATTGTCCCATTGATGTTCCAATTCAGGATCACATGTTGCACTTATTGTAATACAATTAAACTGTTCCTTTAATCTTGAATTGCTCCAGACTCATCTTCAAGGACTGATAGTTTTGAGTAGCATGCAGCAGTTGTTTTGTAGAATTGGTCCTCCATTTGGGTCTGTGTGACTTTTTTTTTTTTTTCAGTACTGGAGATTGAATCCAGGTGCAGTCTACCACTTAGCTACACCCTAGCCCTTTTTTATTTTTTGGGACAGGGTCTGCTAAATTGCTGAGGCTGGCCTCTAACCTGCAATTCTTCTTTCTCAGCCTCCCAAGTATTGGGATTATAGAAGTGAGCCCACCACACCCAACAATATATTATTATATTCATATGCTTTTTTATCTCTAACGCCGCACACATATTCATATGTGTGCGGCGTTAGAGATAAAACACAGGGCATTTCATGTAAACATTCTATCACTGAGCTACATCTCCAGCCCTGTGTGACGTGTCTTGATGATTACATTCAGGTTATTCATTCCTGGCCGAGCTGACACAAAAGTGACATTGTGTCCTTCTCAGTCCATCACATCAGAGGGCCCATGATGTCTATCTGTCACATTCCTGGCGATGTTGACTTTCATCTCTTGATTACAGTGGAGTCTTCCAGTTTTTTCTGTTCTGAAGTGACTATTTTCCCCTGTGAAATTATCAGTATCTTGTGGGCAGATGCTTTGAGACTCTGTAAATAGCTTGTTTCTATCATTCTTTCACCCACTACTTTTAGCATCTGGGTCTCAGTTTTCTCATCCAAAGAGGTACACAGCTTGAAAGTGGTTTCCAAAATTCTCACTCTCAAGGGTCCCTTTATTATACCTGCTGCCGTGGACCTTTTGTTTTGTAAGATTTTGTCCACTGAACACAAGGCACTTCTCAGGTGTATATATCTCTCTTTCTCACTATATAGTCATGAGACATGTTTAGGACACCGTAAGCTCAGAAGGCAGGGCCTGTTTGTCTCACTCCCAAATGCCCAGAACCCATCATACACCTGCTGCAGAGTAGGTGGTCAACAAATATTTGTTGAAGGACTGAATCTGACTGCCAATCACAGCTGGCACCCAGCACTTGATGTCTGGAGTGAGGACGTGGAGTTGATAAATGCTGTCCAAAGGCAGAGGCTTGACATTTTAGGGAGTCTCAGAGGCTTTGTCACTGGTTGGTGTTCACTTATCGTGAGGATTTTAAAAACAGATTGGACGGAGTGGGAGGAAACCTCTTGTCCACTCCTAGTCCCATCCCTGTCTTTTTGCATGCCTGGGTTAGGAGGTATTAGAGGGGCGTCCAGCACCCCAAGTTCATCATCTGTGATGGCTTTGTAGTCAGTATATGCTAATCAGCTGGGCAGTCTCTGGACCACATAGTGGAGATTTCAAATAGCCTATCCCTCCTTTCACATCTGTATGACATTAGCACCTCACATCTCCTCCTTCCTTAAGTGCTTTAGTTTATAAAGACACAATGTAGCAGAAGACCATGCTTGGAGTTTGAAAAGGGGCAGGAGGGGAGGAAACTAACACGATTAATTGAGCATCTCCTACATGTCCAGTGTTTTCTTCCCATTGTCCTCTCTTTTAAAAATCCTCATTATGCTAGTGAGGTAGGTATAATCCATTTTACAGACAAGAAAACTGAGGCTAGGTGAGGGAAAAGGGCTTGCACGGAGTCCTACAGCTAGCATGCAAGCCCGGGGTGGGAATGCCTCTAGTCTCTCTCCGAAACCTTTGTTAAGTTGCCACTGCACTAAGTTGCCTCTCCCATCCTATACAAGTGCTCTTCCCTTGGTGATGTGCTGGCGATCACGATCCAGACACTGAGGGACAGAAATCTCTTGGACCACATTCACTGCTATTTTTTTCTTCAATGATTGTTATCACGACTCAGTAGCTGTTACCATGGTTTTGGGGAAGTTGTCCGAGGAAGGAGAGCCTTTCTTTGGGCATCTTGCGTGCCTGAGGAAGGAACTCAAGTTCTTGGCTCTTAATTATGTCTGGCTGTGCTGCAGTGCAACTGGAAAAGTGTTGGGGGTGTGGAATAACATGCAGAGGGCAGGCAAGGAGGGAGGCCTGAGGCCCCAGAGGGACATGAGGAAAGAGGAGGCCGGACAGCACCACAGAGAGGCCGGGAGAAAGCCAAAGGGGGAGGGACGAGAACAAAAGGCCAGAGGAGGAAGTAGAGAAAAGTCTAGACCAGGGAGGAGAAAGTTTTGGAAAGGGGATGAGAAAGAAAGCAAGGAGGGTAAAAGAGGAATCCAGGAAAAGGCACTGAACTGAGCGAGCTCGGAGAATTCGCGAAAGGAAAATGAGATTAAAACGGAGAGAAGAGAGACGGAGAAAGCAGGGAGAAGGGTAGGGAGGGAGAGGGAAGACCCTGGAGACGACCGAGACGGGGTGAGCGGAGCGGCGGCGAGGGCTGGGGAGGGGCGCGCATCACCTGCGTGGCGCCCCCCCGCGCCGCGGTGCGGCCCTGCTCCTAGCGCCGGAGCGCCGCGGCTCGCCGGGCCTCGCAGGATTGGCTCCCGCCTCCCATTCATGTAACCTGCGTGTGCGTGTGTGTGTGTGAGTGCGTGTGCGCCTCTCGCTCGCCCTCTCTGTGTGTAAGAGAGCGAGGGTGGGGGACGGAGGCAGGCAGGCAAGCAGGCAGGGAGGGGAAGAAGAGGAGGGAAGCTATTAAACACACACACTCACACACACCCGCGCGCGCACACCGCCCCAGCCCCCCAGAAGCCTCGGGATTGCAGCTGTTTCATGTGGGGCAGCAGTGCTGGCAGGGACGCCGGCCGGGAGCGGCCGGGAGCGGGAGCCGGGCGTGTGCGCGCGGCCGGAGGCTCGCTGGGGCTCCGCTCCCCGCGGGAGCTATTGTTGGTCTCGCTGGAGCTGAGCGCAGAGCCGGGATCTGCTCCTTCCTGGGCGCCCTGCTCGGGCTCGCGGAGCCCCGGAGCCGCGCCGCCGAGAGCCAGCGGAGCCACCGGCGCGGCGCCGTGCCTCTCCGCCGCCCTCCTCCCCGCTTCCCCGGCGGTGGCAGCCTGCAGCCACGGTAAGGCGGCGTGATCCGCTCTACGGAAAAGCGCCTTGGGGACCGCGGCGGCGCCTCGCCAGCTCCGGCGCCCCTCTGCGCCCGCAGGTCCGGGCAGCTCCGCGGCTGCCGAGGGCTCCGGGAGACGCTTGCCTGCTCGACTGGCCCGCACGGGGGAGGGAAGCAAGGAGGAAGGCGAGGGCGCGGGTTGCCGGCAAGGCGAGGCGGTTTGGAACCCGGAGCCACCACCGCCGCAGCCCCCGGAGCCCGCCGTGGACTAGAGCCTGGGAGTCAGGGAGGGGGACCACAGAGATGTGGGCGCGGGCCGGGGACTTTGGACGCTGGTGGGAGGGAGGCGGCGCGCCCCAGGCTCGTCTGCTGCGCCCGCTCCTCTTCCCCGCCACGGCCCAGTCTCCCGCAGCCCCTCTGCAGACCCGCCCGCCCCAGACTCCCGGCGGGTGCTGGAGGAGCTCGCGAGGAGGCGGCGGCGGGCTCCAGCGCTGCAGCCTGCCCTGCGGGGCGAGCGCAGGCTGCGGCGGCCGGGTGAGCGCTGCGGCTGGCGACGCGACCCCAGCTCTGTGCCCTCTGCAACCCGCGCGGCGCCTGGCCGCCCTGCCGGGGAGTTCTCGTTCGCGTCGGAGCGAGTTGAGGTTGCAGCCGCGGGTTGGACGCTCTGTGGGCTCCCGGTGTGAGTGTGTGTGTGTGTGTGTGTGTGTGTGTGTCTACTCGCACTCCCAGTTTCGGGAAATGTGCTCTGTGTTGAAATGTGATCACTGGGCTTCTTAGTCATTTTCCTCCCGATTTAAAGATGCAGTCTTTACATCGGAGGAGCAGACAGGGAAGGTGGTGGAGCGGAGTGTGTGTGTGTGTGTGTGTGTGTGTGTGTGTGTGTGTGTACGCATGCAACCGAGGAGTGCACAGCCAACTACTTGGGGGAAGGGTGCAGGGGTGGTTCAAATAGTCCTTCTTGGCGGGTCGGTGGGGTGGGCTTTGCTGGCCGCCTCTTCTCTGCCCTACCCCCGCAGAGACGAGGTTGGAAAGTACTGGAAATTCAACTGCGTGGTCTCTAACTTTGGAAATTGGCTCCCCTTTCGGGGCGAGACGGTTAAGGAGGTTTCTGCACTCAAGTCCATGTGGATGAGCGTATAACTGCTCAGTTGGGCGCGGAGTCCTCATTAGAACTGCACCAATTCTCCACCCAGTCCCCATCTCCCTCCCCCGCCCCCCAGCCCTGGCGAGAAGGTTTGTAGAGATGCAGTTAACCGTAAGCCACCAACGCAGCGAAAGGGGCGCAGGGAGGCAGCCGGGGTTTTGCCGGAACCTGCGCGCACGCTCGGCGTTTGACTAGCCGGGGAGATCGCCCTGCTGTTTTGTAGAAGGTGCTGGTGGGGCACGCTCGCGATCCCGAGCGCCGGGGCCAGAGGGTGCCCCTGTGCCGAGCGGTGCGGCCGCGCACCGAGGGACCGCCGCCGAATGGCATCGCGGACAATTATATAAGCTGCCTCGGTGATTACCCAGAACTGTGATGCGAGCACTCGGTTCTTGAAAGACAAGCCTGAAAGTTTCCCTGCGTGAGCAGTGTAAGTACCCGGGCGCTTCCACTTCGGGAGTGGAGAGCTGGGGACGCCTGGTACCACGGCGCCCATTTCTGCGATGGGCGTTGGGTGCTGAGGCTGCTGACCCCAAAGGACCGATAACTGAGGCAGGAACTAGGTGGGTGGAGATCCTGGATTGATCCGAGAGGAGGAGCCGGTCAGAACTCTGGTCGCGTAGAGTCCTCAGCGCCCCGAGCCTCCCCTCGGGTATTTTGAAAGGCCTTCCAGGGAACAGCGTTTTAGGAAAATGACTGGGGAAGCCCAAGGACTCTTCTTGGCGTCTCCAGGCGCCCTTCTCTGTCTTTCACACCCAGCGCCCTTCACGTGTTTAGAAACCTGTCTGGGATACCCAGGCGTCCCAGCCATTCAGGCCCAGTTTAGCAGCGGCGAGGGGATGGGGGCTTAGAAAGTAGAGTGCTGGCCTCTGCCGGGGCGGCCACCATTCGGAACCTTTTCCTCGCTTTCTGGGCTAGCCCGGCGCCAAAGGGGATGGGATGGGTTGCGTGCGGGTTATGGCTTCCTTCCCCTCGCCTCCGGCTCCGCGGACAGCAGTTTGATTCTATTGCGTTTATTTTCCCTATCTCGATGTCTCCTTTCGCCGCCGCCGCAGCCTGTAGCACGTTGATGGAGAAACCCCAGTAGTAGAGTGCTTTTAAATCTTGTTTTTCGCCTGTAGAGGGATAGCCACCCCAGCCCTGACAGAGCCCTGCGGAACGCTGAAGTCTGGGGCCCAGTGGCCCTGAACTCCCTCCCCCGAGGTCAGAAGATGCCAGTGTGCAAGGGTAGGGAGTGTTTTGTTCTTGCCACATTCCAGCGTCCTGAAGCCCCCCATCCCCTCCCCCTAAAATCCCCGGTCCGCCGGAGTGTGTTTTGCGCTGTAAAATAAATCCTCCCTCGCGGAGACCTGTGGGGCTTTTCGGATTTCCTGCGGCTGCCATGATCCTTAACAATGCGATCGCGAAGCCGGGGCTCGGCTGGGGAAAATCCCCAGGTGCCGCCCGGCCGCGCCTGACCTGGCCGAAGGCGCCTCTCCCGGGGCTGCCGGAGTGGCTCCGGCCGGGACGCCGGGGTCCGGGACGGCGGAGGGCGCCGGGGAGCGAGGGAGCCGGTGCGCTCCCGGGGCAGGGCGGGAATCCGGTCGCGGCGGGGCGGCCGGGGAGGGGGTGGGCTCGGCGACAACCTGTTTCCCTGCGCCGCGCATCCCGCCTCCCCAGCCCTGGCCCCGGCCCCACGTGGCCGCCAACCTCTTGCAGTCTTGGGGGATCCGGGGTCGACCTTGGCGCCCCCGCGTCCTCCGCCAGCGTGGGCCGGGAGCCTTGGGCCCCTCGGTGGCCTGAGCTGTCGTCCGCCGGCAGGGCTGCCGAGTGGGCGGGGCCTGGGCACAAAACCCGAGCGGAGACCGCCACGTTCCAGGCCACGTTCCAGCCCCAGCGCCACCAGGCCGGGGGGCCCGCGGCGCCTACCTCTCCGCCGCCGCCCGAGCTCCTGTTTCCAGACCCTCCGTGCGCTCCGGGCGTCCTGTCGCTTGGCTCTCCCCAGGAGCTCTTTGCCAAAGTTATGGAGGGGTGTTCTCACAGGTGGTGGCAGTAAGGGCAAGTTTCTCTCTCTCTCTCTCTCTCTCTCTCTCTCTCTCTCTCTCGTGTGTGTGTGTGTGTGTGTGTGTGTGTGTGTGTGTGTGTGTGTGGAGGAGAGGGGAGGTTTGCGGTGAGGCTGGACATGGTGCGAAAACGGAATTCCCTTATTTCTAGGCTTTATACAAGATCGATGAGAAAGAATCGTTTCTCGGGTGAGGGTTCTGACTGGAGCCCTTCCACCTCGTGGGACTGGCCCCTTGCCTGGTCTCAGGAGTGCCTTGCCTGCAGTAGGTCCTTGGGAATGTCTGGGGACTTGAATGTCCCCAAGGTTCTTTAGGCAGGACTCAGGGCGTAGATACTCTGGTGGTTTTGGGGGCTAATTCAGGGAAGATTTTATTCCTAGGATGTGTGTTTAAGTGAGTGGGCAGAGTGCATGGTGGCCATCTGGGTTGGGAAGGTGTCAGGGATGGAGAGGTTCCATTTTCTAGAGAGATTTCTGGGATTCTTCTCCTGCTAGTATCCTAGTCTTCCCAAGGCCTCTTTTTGGGGGTAGAGGTAGTTGGACTGTGAAGAAAGCTCAGCTCTTGCACCAGGTGTCAGAACCAGTCCTCTGCCTAGAGAGGAACCCTGGGAAGACAGTTCCACAGTGAAGGGAATGATCTGGAGTGTGAGGTAGTGAGCTTCCCGCTCAGCAGATGTTTCAGCAGAAGGGTGGGTATTGTGGAAATGGACAGTTTTGGTTTCCAAGGGCTCTCCTCCAGTAGCATCTGATTCTGTGTGGTATAATCTCTTCAATCTTGTGTTGTTTTGTGAGAGTAAATTAATGAGATGTGAGCTGGGTGTGGTGGAGCACACTTGTAATCCCAGTACTTGGGAGGCTGAGACAGGAGGATCACAGGTTCCTGGCCAGCCTCAGCAATTTAGTGTGGCCCTCCCCAACCTAGTGAGACCCTGTTTTAAAATAAAAACTAAAATAGGGCTGGGGGTGTAGCTCAGAGGTAGAACACCCCTGGGTTCAATCCCCAGCACCAAAAACAAACAAAAAACAAACTAATGAGATGTAACTTTAACCCTTTAACTTACTCACTTGGAATCATGGCTAAATGGCCTTTCCGACAGGCAAGTTGTTTTTGGAGTCTCAGTTCTCTGCCCTGTAAAATGGGAGGATACTGTCTAGTTTACAACATGGCAAATATTAATATCCGTAAAACCTCTGGCACTCTGCATGGCCCGTCACTCAGCTGATCATTCCCTTCCACCTCTCTAATCCCTTTCCCCCATTGTGCATTTGTTGGGTAAAGTTGGCCTGGGAAATCAACATTCCAAAAAGAACCAGCAACATTGCATCCAAAGTCTATTTAAAACCTGCTTCAAATGCTTGAAACAAAAATATCTTCTCTTTTCTTAGAAAAGTCATTTCCAGTTTTGTTAGAATTTGTGCTTCATCGGGTCCCTTTTTCTGACAGAATTACATCCCTGTGCAAATTGGCATGTTACATAACCCCATATTTCCAGATCAAAAGTTACAACTATGAGAAAGAAGGTGAATAGGAATTTAAGATAAAGATTGTTGGACCGTACAAGCGAGGGACTCAATTTAAGATGCCAATTCACACTGTTTAACTGTGATGAAGATTGAAGGGAAATGAGATTCCATAAGCACACAATGGTACAAATCCTCACCTGAGTCCCCATCTGCCTGTCCTGTCCTAACCAACAGCTCCTCTGTCTGGGCCCCAAGCCTTCAGTTGTCCCAGTCCCAGTATATTCTCCCACATCCATAAATCTAAAATGTGAAACAAAAGAACAATGAGATTTAAATCACCTCCTTGCAGATTTGATGCCAAGAGCCTAGCAGGGTAAATTGACGTCAATTTTAGATCTAAGGGGCCAATTTTTACCTGCCTTCTTACATGGTCTATCAGCCTGGCTTATTGTAACTGGAAGCTGAATCACTCCATCTTTGCTTTGTCCTGGCAGACAGCTGTGGGAGCCACTTTAAAAGTAACATGTCCTAGATCACACCGAGTCAAGTAAACAAGGATCCCTGAATTTACATTTCTCGGTATGGAAAGTGTCTAATGCAACAATGTAAACATGTATATATGCTTAGCACAGCCTGGGTTATATGCTTGTTACTTTGCCACAGTTTATAACTTTTGTCTTTATTCTAATTACCTAAGTAACATAGCAAAAAAATAAAAACAAAGTAAGTTTCACTATATTTTGGGTTGTATCTTAAGACTTTTCTTTATGAATATAGAAAAAATGAGACCACAGTTATAATATTTTGAATGCTTATTTTTATTTAATGATAAAGCATGGACATCTATCTGTGTTGTAACTTTCCCCCATGGCGACATAGAGCCCCGATATTTTAATATGGCATGCTTTTTTTAACCAGTTCCAATTTTTTGGCTTATTTACTTTCAGTTTTTTTTTTATTATAACAAAACTGCAGTGAACACCCTTGTACATTCTGTGCAATTTACTATTTCCCGAAAAGAAATTCCTAGAAAGTAGGATTTCAGAGTCAAAGGCACATACCACACCAAAACTTCTGCCACACATGAAAAGCAGTGGGGTAAACTGTGTTGTCTACATTTTTTTTTTTTTTTTTTACCAGAATCTGGCTGTTTACTTTGCAGTCCCTGGTAGGCTTGGGAACTGAGGTGGTAGAGGAAGGTAGGGGTAACAAGCAAATCTGAAGCAGGGGATTTGCATAACTTTGAGCTGTTCTGCTGAATTGATAGGCAAATCTTTTTTTTTTTTTCCAAGAACATTTTTCTTTCCTGGCTGTCTTGGAATCATCACTTTCTGTAGTGCTTGAGCCAGCAGTGGAGTTGAAATATGTAAATATGTTCCTCAGCCTTGTAGGTGGGGCTGGCTCCAGGATAAATGACAAACCCTTCCTCAGAGAAGTGTGTCTTGCAGCTTTTGCTGAGGGGCTGGATTCCTCTTCCCCATCCTTCTCCCTTTCTTTGGCTCAGAGACCTCTGGCCGGCCTGGGAGATCTTATAAAGGCGACAGTGGAGACTACCTGATAGCAAGCTTATTCTACCTGCTGCATGGCATTTTACTGGAAAATCAACCCAACGGAGTCTCTTCAGGTCCCAGGGCAGAGTAAATAGATCCAGTCAACATACCTACTTGATGTTCCAAAAGCCAAAGTAGCTGGGTATCTTGTCCCTTCCTTGTATGATCCACTTGGATCAGAGGGTGCATGTGTCAGTCTTGCTTCTTCATGTGTTGAATTTCTGTGACCCAGAAAAGATTTGTTCCCTGTGGTTAGATAACTTGTCATCTAACAAAGGATTTCGTGAGGCTGGTGGGGAGAGTCTGGTCCTCTCATTTCCAAGGTGCCCCCACGCTCAGCAGGAGACATCAGGAGTTCCTTTAGATCAGATAAAGAGGTCGCCTCCCGGTTGTTGGAGGCATGTCACCATAGAGGGAGCCGATCCGCTGGCCGCTGACTCTGACTTCAGAGGAGGTTTAGATGCTGCCTTTGATACTTACACCACTCCAGTTTCACTAGGGAAGGCAAGGGAATGTTTCTGCCCTCTGTCATGTTCTGAACATCAAATCAGGCCTGTCTTTCGTTTGAAAAACAGGTGGAAACAGGCCACAAGTAAGGCAGGATCTCTAGAGCAGTGGCCAACACCTCTAATCCACCTGCCCCCAACACCACCATGTGTCCTGTGTTGACTTTGTGGGGCAGGAGTGCTGTAGCCTCAGCCAACAGGGTGAAAATGCATCATTAATATCCTTGATTAATCATTAATGACCTTAAGAAATTAGGTCTGAAGAGTTTTTTTTTTTCCTCTGAAAAAGTCCATTTTCTTGCCACAGACTGACTGGATTTCTAAAAAAGTCTGGTCTTGAACCCATTGAGAGTCAGGCAAAAGGGTTGCAGCTAGTGCATTTATGGCTTTGGGTAAACTTGGCCAATTCCTAGAGTCAGTCTTTCTATGCAATTGGTTGGGGAGAGGAGGGTGGATTCGATGTTTTAGAAATGAGTGCTTCTCAGATTTTACAATGGACCCATGCTGGAGGATCTTGTTAAGAGGCATACTCTAATTCAGTAGGTCTGGAGGTGCTCCCGAATCTGCATTTCTAACCACCTCCCAGGGGTTGACCATACCTGGAGTAACAAAGTTTCAGGCTACCTCTTGCTCCAACTGTATTTCAGAAAGCAACAATAATGACTCCTGATAGCAAGAGGAGCTGTCTTATATTTGTGGAATTGTACTATAAAGGGATGCTTCTTCTGTCCTTTTGGATTTTGAGAACTGGCATCTTCATTTCCACAGACAGAATTGGGAGGTTTTGTTGGTCCCCTTGTCCGCTAGTTGTGGCAGAGGGAGAAGAATAGGACCAGAGGAAAGCACATGTTTACTGAGTGCCTTCTGAGTGTCAGGCAGCCACTGTTGTCCCATGTTCTAGAAGAGGAAACTGAAGCTCAGTAAGGCAAAGCCATTTGCCCCAGGTCACGTGCCTAGGACTAATGTTTGCTCTTAGGTCTCTCTGGCATCCAAACCCTCTTTCCCCTAGAATAGCAACTTTATAATTTTGTAGAATGCCATGGAATTAAGACTGAGTGCTTGGGAAAGTGTTTCTCTTTAGGAAAAAAGTGTTTTCCCTTTTTCCTGGGCCTACTTTGGGAGTGGATCAAGACATTTAAAAATTTGCATCATTATCATGCAAGCAATTAAAGTGCTTAAGAGCTTAAAAGCAATTTGTTCAAGTTGGTTAAATATCCACCCTCCCCAATCTTGTTTGTATTATTAATTTACTCATCACACTGTGACATCAGCACCATTGTGAAGGTAGATTTCCATGTCTTCTGATTGGTGGAACCTTTCAAATGAAAGGGGTTTGTTTTGATGAGCTCTACAGTGAAAGGATCCAGTTCAGGATGAGTCAGAGAAACCAGCATTTTACTAAATAATCCCAGCCCTTCTTTGGCCTCTGGATGAGAACTGGTTGTTTAAATGTTTTATTAAAGTGCAATTATTCTGAGAACCAGTCTGTAATGCAGCTCTTTGCAAACATTAATTAGGTGATCCTCACATCACCCCACATGACTGATAAATAGCATTAACCCTCCATTTGAGAGAACAAATGGAAACAGAGAGAAGAGGGAGGAAGAGGCCAACTCTTGCCTTGACAGGAGTATAGTAGAGTCAGGTGGAATTAAACACTACAGTAGTTCTTCACATAATTAATATTTATTGCGAAGCATTAGATAGTATAGAGCTGTGCTATGCAACACAATGGTCATTTGTCATAATTTAAGTTTAATTAAAATTAAATACAATTAATAATTCATTTGCGCTATCCAGACTTCAATTGCACAAGAGCCACAAGTGGATAGTGGCTTCCATATTGGACATTGCAGTAAAAGAACTTTTCTATTATTGCGGAAAGTTCTCATGGACAGCATTGCTCTAGAAGGCTGGGATAATCGAAGAATAACACAAATATCCTTGCCCTCACGAGACTGTTGTAAAATTTCCTACAACAAGGGCTGCCACATGGTAACTGCTAAATAACCCAAGCTGTGGCAGAGAACTTGGGGATAGTGGTTAGGGACCGGTTTCAGAACACAGATGACAAGCCCCAATCTTGGGAATACCGCATGCTCATGGTATGACTAGAGGTAGATTATTGAAACATTCTGCGCCCCTCTGCAGATTCATGCTATGACTTGTTATTTCTCTTATTAGCCAAGGTTATTTTTAAGACAATGTTGGATCCTGGACAGGGTGCTGGGAGACAGGTACTTTCCTTTGCTGCTGGTGGAAATGCA
Source organism: Glis glis (assembly GCA_004027185.1). Taxonomy (NCBI): domain Eukaryota; kingdom Metazoa; phylum Chordata; class Mammalia; order Rodentia; family Gliridae; genus Glis; species Glis glis. Next base: position 158,393 of record PVJS01000122.1, on the reverse strand, counting down.
AATTAATATACCCTTTTAGGAAAGCCTTTTGGCAGTAACTGTTAGTAGTCTTAGAAATACTTATTCCCTTTAGTCCAGTATTCTAATTCTAGGAATCTAGCCAAAGAAAATAATCGGAGACAGGCAGAGAAAATTTAAGAATAAAGTGTTCAAGCAGGATGTGGTGGCACATGCCTATAATCCCAGTATTTGGGAGCCTGAGACAGGAGGATTGCAAGTTCAAGGCCAGCCTTAGCAACTTAGGGAGACTCTTAGCAACTTAGCAAGACCCCATTTCAAAATAAAAAAGGGTTGGGGGTGTAGCTCAGAGGTAGAATGTACCTTAGTTTAATCCTCAGTACCAAGGGGGGGGGGAAGAAGAGAAAAAAGGCATAAAGTATTAATTTCAGTGTTATTTATTAGTGGAAAAAACAAGTAAGCAATTAGATTGGATAAATAAAGTATGGCAGAGCTAGACAGTGAACTATTATACAAAGAGTAAATGTTGTGACATGAAGTAATGCCACAATAAAAAATGTATTTAAAATGCTAAATGTCATATGATTAAATCCCAAATATATATATTTTAAAGTAGGTATTTGTTGATGTAGGACTAAAAAGAAGTAAAATATTAAGAATAGTAACCTGTCAGTGAGACCCTCAGCAATTTAATGAGACCCTGTTTCAAAAATAAAAAATAAAATGGGGCTGGGGATGTAGCTTGAAAGTAGAATGCCCTTGGGTTCAATCCCCAGCACCCCCCCCCAAAATTAGTTAGTATTCTATGAAGTAATAGAATTTTTTATGGTTTTGGAAAGTTTGTTTTGACTTTTTCCTTTAAGTGTATATGTAGAGGTACTGGAGATTGAACCCAGTGGCATTCTACCTTTGAGCTATATCCCTAGCCCTTTCTATTTTTTATTTTGAAACAGGATCTTAGTAAGTTGCTGAGGGCCTTGCTAAGTTGCTGAGATGGGCCAAGAACCTGTGATCCTCCTTTCTCAGCCTCCCAAGTACTGGGATTACAGGTGTGTACCACCATGCCCCACTCCTTAAAGTTTTGTATTTTAATTTGTTTTAGTTTTTGTAAAAAGCCTGAGTTAACATAGAAACACTGGCAACTACTGCCACCCCCCTCCCCCCCCCCACCAAGACACTGTGCTCGCTCTACTATAGGGTGCAGTCAGAGAACCTTAGCTGCTCGTGATTTTTTTCTATCAAGTTTGGAATTTCTGCCATATCCATTTTAGTGTTTGATTTTAAGACTAGGATGTTCTTTCTAATATTCAGTCTTAATTCCTCTTTCTGGCCACTTAAGTCTGTTTTCTACACATTGTCTGAACTGATTCTGATCAAACAGCCCAGGGTGTTGAGAAGAACATCAGCTTTGGAGCCTGGGTTCAGAGGAAGAACTGGGTTCAGACCCTGAGCCATCACCTCCTTGCCCTCGGACCTTGAAAGATCCTTCTATGCCTCTGCGTCCTCATCTATAAATAGGGAAAGCAATAGAATCTGTCTCACATTTCCTGGCAATGAGGATTCAGTGTTCTCTTCAGTAGAACATCTGGCTCATACAGGTAAATAAAGATGCCAGTGGCTTCAGGGACTGGCACGTGGCGCCATCTAGAACACACACTCACTTGATGCCGATGACATTCTTAAGGGATTGGCGAGATCCCTACTTTCCAGAGGAAGGGTGGAGACATCACCTGGTCCTGAGATGTGACCCCTGCCCTGATGTCCAGCTGACTCTGTCTTGTGCTGCCTCTGGTGCAGCTTGGGATGCTCTGTTCCACCCGGGCCATGGTGTTCTGTTCGTTGGTTTCCCCGGGATGGACTTCATTGCAATGCTGTGTAAATTCCTCTGTATTTCCTGGCCTCTCTGCTCCACCCTCTCAAGGAATTATTAAAGCAGTCATGCCTTTTGCATGTTGGATGATTAAAAGAAAAACAGGCCTAACTAAAAAGTAGCCCTGAACTAATGACAGTGGCTATGAGGTTTGACCTGGAGCCACGTTCCAGGAAGAATACAGGATGTTGGGGTCCAGCTTACTTCTGATCCCGCTGGAAGATTTCCCAAGAGTCTCCTCTTGGCAGCTTGAAGAGGCACTGAATTTGGTGTCACCCACAGCTCCCAGTTATAACACTTTCTGCCTCTGGGACTGTGGGCAAGTTACTAAAGGTCTCCATGCCTGTTTGTAAAATTGGGATGATAATGAGAATTTGGCAAGGTTGTTGGTAGGATTATCATGAAAGAATGTTTGTGACAGTTTCATGACTCCTTGTTATTGCAGAGTTAACATTATTTCTAGAGCTTTAAAAGTAATTTATTGACTGGGGGCATAGCTCAGAGGTAGAATGCTTGCCTAGCATATGTGAGGCTCTGGGTTTGATACCCAGCATAGCAATAAATAAATAAACTAAAAATAAAATAAAAGTAATTTATTGAGGTACAGCTAAGACATGGGCTTTTTTTTTCTCTAAGTGTCGATGGTCCTCCCATGAACTGCAGTTAAGTAATGTGCTGTCTACGTCCATGTTACACAGTGGAAAAAAGTCACCATATTTAAGGTTGAATTCTCTGCTTTGCCACCTGGTAGCTGTATGCATTCAAGCAACTTACTTAGATTCTCTGAACTTCCATAATTTTTTTCAGTTATAAAATGTAGAACAGAGCCAGGCGTGGTGGTGCACTCTTGTAATCTCAGTACTTAGGAGGCTGAGACAGGAGGATCGCAGGTTCGTGGCCAGCCTCAGCTACTTAGTGAGGTCTCTGCAACTTAGTGAGACCCTGTTTCAAAATAAAGAATAAAAATGGGGCTGGGGATGTAACTCAGAAGTAGAATGCCCCTGGGTTCAATCCCCAGTACTGCAAAAATAAATAAATAAATAAATAAAATAAAATGTAGAACAGAAGTGTCCACCTCAAGGAGATTCGTGAAGTAGTTTGTGTAGTGCCTATTGGCCAGTGTCCCTTGCGTGAACGACATTGCCATTTTCCCTGTTATTTCCCCATCTGCTAAGCTCCTGGTCCTGTGACTTTTGCTTTTGGACCTGCAAGGTCCAGGGTTTCGCTGGTCTGCCTCCAAGTGGACCCTGGCATCCCTGCCTTCACAAAACGGAGGGGCCTGTAGAAGTGGGGAAATAAAAGACTCCAGACTGAGGCAGCAGATCCTGGCTCCAATGCCAGCTGTCTTGTTACCACCCTGCATCAGCTCAATTACCTAACAATGGAAAAATGGTTCTCTACCTGCTTCTTTGAGCTGCTGTTTGCTGCTGGATTTAGAGTTTCAGCACAGGGCCTGGCCCTGTCCCAGCCCTGGCTCTGCATGAGAGACCTCTTTCACCTGGAGAGCACTAACCAAAGAACACCCTCCTAGTACCTGGGGTGCGAGAGGACCCAACATCAGAACTCCCTAAAGCTACCCAGGGGATTCTAAGGTCCAACCAGGGCAGAAAGACGGTGCATAGAGGAGAGCGTTATTGAACCTTAGTTCCTTCCCTTTTTCAAAGAGGCATAAAGAGATCCCATATTGAGTGATTTATGTATGAGGTGAGTGACCTAATTTATTTGAGCACTGGGACCACGGGTATGGTAATCAAGGCTTCTTCCCCATCCCCGCACCCTTCTGGTAAACTGGGGCATCTCAGTCAGGATAGCGCCTCTCACTCAGCCTGTCCTCTGACTCCAGCTCAGTTGCAGCTGCAAGGCCCAGCCCTGCCTCGAGCTACAGGGATAGGCCTGTGGCCTACTTTTGCTCTTTTCATGTTCCTTTCTGGGCTGTGCCCTGTTAACCCTTTATGTGCAATCTTCTACCCGGCCAGTGAGGCCTCAGGATTTCTCAGGTAGAAGAGAGAATGTGATCTCTGTAGGCTTCCATCAAATGCTTATCACAAGGGATTGCTTTCCAAAGTCAGTACTGGATGCCTGACATTGCCCGAGGGCCTGGAAGCTCTGCACTTCTGGATGGTTTATGTGACTGTACATCTTTTAGGTAATTAATATTTGGTTGAGAAATCCTTCTACTCAGTTGGATAATCCCCCCCCCCCTTGAGATCATCTCAACTCCACCTCAAACTGGGAAACCTGGTTGTATTATGGAGAGGGAGTGGTGGCATACACCTGTAGTCCCAGGTATTCGGGAGCCTGAGGCAGGAGGATCTCTTGAGTCCAGGAGTTCTAGGCCAGCCTGGGCAACAGAGTGAGACACCTCAAAAAAAAAATCCACAAACAAACAAACAAAACACCTTAGTGCACATAGGCAGCACCTGGGGACTTGTTAAAACATAGATTCTGATTCAGTGGGTGGGAGGGTGGGCCTGAGAGTCTGTATCTCCAGGATCTAAGGTCGTCTTCGCTAGGCAGGACTCTAAGACCTTGAACTTCCTTCCTGCTCCTGCTCTCCCCTCCTCATCTCCCCAAGTCCAGGAGTGCTAGCTGTGCACTGTCATAGAACGGATGACGTCTGTCAGCTGTGTGTATGTGCCTGTCATTGTTGTGGCCTCAGTGGTGGCAGCTGTGGTGTGACAGTAGACTGAGTGGTGGTCACTGTCGTCATGTCACAGGACGATGTGCATACTGGGATGTGCTCTCCAGGCTTCTTTTGCACCCTTACACTCATTAAGCCTCATAACATACTGTGGACTAGGTTGCTATTTTTATTCCCAAGAGAAGTATTAGTTTGAAAATTCTAGCTGGGCATGATGGCACACTTGGGAGGCTGAGATAGGAGGATCACAGGTTGGAGACCAGCCTCAGCAACTTAGTAAGACTCTGTTTCAAAATATAAAATAAAAAGGGCTGGGGGTGTAGCTCAGACATATAATGTCCCTGGATTCAATCCCCATTATCAAAAAGAAAAAAGAAAAGAAAAAGAAAATTCCATAATACCTATCATTTTTAGTGTTTTTGTCTGATTATAGCAATGATGCATGTAAAACAATAGAGGATTTAGAAAACCCAAGGTATCTCAGAGAATAAGTGAAAGCAATCTATCATCCTGCCATGTAGAGATAGTTCCTTCTATCACTTTGGTTTTCTTTCCAGTGTTGTTTCTCTATATAATCCTAATCTTCCTGTACTCCTGTTCCCTCCCATCACCATTTAGAGCAAATCGTACACATTGTCTTGTAACATTAATATATTGTGATCATTTCCCCATGCAATTAATTTTTTCTCTCCACCATGACATTCAGTCACTATGTAGTATTCCATTGTAAGGATATACTCTTATTTCTATAGCTAATTTCCTACCATTGTTTCCCATTTTCTACCACTGTAAATAATGCTGAGATCCACATTATCAGGTGCTTGTCTATTTCCTTTAGCCCAGTTTCCTCACTTAAAATTTTTGGGTCAAAGATTATGCAGCTTTTTAGAACGTTTGATATTATATTGCCCCACGTGCCTGTGGGAGGATGGAACCAAGATTGTTTCCTCCAGTGTATTGGGTTTTGGTCAGGGATGTTTTCACCATTCTCATTTTGTATGGGGAGAGTTGTAGAGACTATCACTTCCCAGGAGCATTGGGGTATCCCTGGAGAAGTCTAGAGCAGACAGCACCCCAGCACCCCCGCTCCAAGCTCTGTGTGATGCACTGCGTCGCTCTAGGTGAGATGGCCAGGAGGTCAGCAGAGTTGACCTAGACCACATCTTGCTTCCTGGATCTCTGAAGGTAGGAGAACTTTCAAAGGAGAGAGGAAAAGAAAGAGGAAAGGTAGTAATACCATGCCTCCCAAACTCCAGACTCATGTATCCAGTTTGCTCCTTGAGAGTTCTGCGTTGAGCCATCTCTTAGGCATCGCAAACCAACATGGCCCAAACTCATCTTCACTGAGAAAACCACTCTACTTGGGGTCTCAGCTCATCTCATTCAATGGTAACTACGTCTTTCTTTCTGGTTTATAGGCTTTAAGCCTTGGAGTCATCTTTGATGCCTGTTTTTGTTTCTCTACCTTATAGCAGAGACCCCTTTGGATACACCATCAAAATATACCTTGAAGCTGCCCTCTTCTTATCATCTCTACTGCTGCCATCCTAGTCCAAGCCTCCATTTTCTCTCACATGGATGATGGTGGTAGCCTCTGACGTGGGCTCCCTGTCTCTGTCCTTGCCCCTTTGCAGTTTCTTGTCAACATAGTAGTTAGAGTGATCCTGTTAAGCATAACTCTGATCATATCACTCATCTGCTCAAAAGTTGGTAAGAGATAAAGGCCAACATCCTTGCATGACCGGCAGAACCCCTCTCCTTCATCACCAGGTTTCCCAACTGCATCTCAGACCTCACCTTCTGCCGTTTGTCCCCTGCCTTCTGTGCTTTGTGGGAACACATCAGGCTGACTACTGCCTCAATGCTGTGTGCCCTCTGCCTGGACTGCTCTACACCTGGGCATCCACATGGGTGGCTGTCCACCTTGTAGTCTCTGTTTCAATGTCACCTTCTCCACAAGGCCCACCCCGACAGTCCTACTACAGTCACAGCCCTCCTCCCCAGCTCCAGCATTCCAGACCTCCCTTTCCCTACTATGTATTTTCTTCTTTCCACAATGTTAAATACTATGTTTTATTATGTTTAACAAGATCACTCTGGCTGCTGTGTTAAGAATAATCTGAAAGGAGCAGGGTGGGTCAAGGGCAGAGCATGCTGTATAATTTACTTATTTATTATGCATATTGACTGAAAATAAATAAAGGCTACCCAAATGGGCACAAGCAGAGAGTATTTGTTCAGGGCTCCTTATAACAAGGGAGTCAGCCACCGTCACTTGCCTTTGTCAGATACTCAAAGGCAGGCAGGGGAGGTGGCCAGCCTCATAGTGAACAGGGAGGTCGTTCTCATTGGTTGTTGCATGGGGAAGCTGGAGGTGGAGTAACCAGAAGTGAGCATCCTATGTGACTTATTTGTAAAGCACATTTGGCTTTTTTTAGTTGGAAGTAGGGATAAAAAATTAGGAAAGCTGGCAAGTTATTGACTAAGTTCTGACCATTTGGGGCCAGTTGTGGTTCAGAGATCTGTTTCCATATATGATCTGACCATTGTCCACTTGAATATTCAGTCTCTCATGACTATTATTAATCTCTACCGGGGTAGAGGTCTTTCTACCCTGAGGAAACCCCCGTGCCTATAAGAGTCTGGCAGTAGGCAGCTCTCAATCAGTGTTTATTGAATTATGCAAGTCATTCAGTCCACATTATCTCATTTAGTCCTCGCAACAAGTCAAGTGAGTTCTTGTTATTCCTGTTTTCCAAAGGGACAAAGGGGAATCAAAGAGGTCAAACATCTTGCTCAAGATCACTCCACCAGTGAGGGAGGGAGCTGGGTTCCTACACAAATCCACATGACCATAAAGCAAATGTTCTTCCCTTGTGGAGATGTTTCTAGTTAGATCATGGGAAATGGAGGGGTTGGAGAACTTGTCCAGCTTACCTGGTGCCAGAAGCAAGGTATTCACCATCTTCAGATATCACTGAATATTCAAACAAAACTTTGAACAGAAGATGTTCAGCCTTTCTTGATACCTGCCTGTGCTGATGAAGGAAGCCTTGTCTCTAGAATTAATCCAGGTTCCCAGAGGGAGACTTTCCCTTCAGAAGCTCTCCCTGAAGGTGGGAAACAGTGTGGGGATATTCATTCTAGACCCCAGGTTATGTGATGGTCTCATGGCAGTAGGTTTTGAAGACCGTCACAATCATGCATGTGTGCGTGTGTATGTGCGTGTGTGTGTTCATGCCTATAATTTTTAGCACATTCTTGGAACTTTTCAAGTTGAAGCATTGCCATGGTAACTCTCATGGTTGTCATTTCTTGATCTGTTGTCCTCACCCATCTCAGTTTTCCATCCTTTTACTAAGCAGGGATTTAAATTCACTTGCTTAGAAGTCGACCCCAGAGGCAGGCAGGCAGGCAGGCAGGCAGAGGCCAAGGAGAGAGGTGTGATGAGAAGGTATGCAGGTGCCACAGCTCACATCACAGGGTGGGAGCCAGGTCCACATGAGCAGACCCTGCCAGCTAAGTCAGGCCAGTTGAGCCCCTACTGTGCTGAGCCCATTATTGTGTGCTGAGCACAGCATCTCTGCCAGCAGGACTTATAATGTTCCATCACCAAATATATGAGTGATGGAGCCAGGATTTGAATGTGGATCAATCAGGCTCCAACTCTGTTTTTCTACTTCATCACTCCAGGACCCAGGAGAACATGGCCAAGACCTAGGGCTAGTCTCTTAAGGGTTAACCAGAACTTGTTCTCCTAGGGCTCCAGGGGCCAAGGTGGGCCAGGGCTGGATGGAGAGTTGGCTTCAGTTCAACATCAAGTATTGAACTACCTTTGTAAGGGGTGAGCCCCCTGTCACTGGGAGAGGTCAAGTGGGGGCTGTCCAAGCTATTGATGAGAAGTTTCCTGCAAGGGGCTGGGGTAGGAGATTGGACTCAATGTCCTGTTTCACAAGTCAGTGATAGACTGGCTGGCTTCCTTTGGCGGTGCTCCTGTTAAGAATACTGATTAATTAAGCAACAAGAGCTTGTTGAGCAAGCTTAGCCTTGGACTAGGTATGATTCAAAACAGAAGAGTAAGGGAGTCTGCTCAGACCTCAAGGTCCTTAGGATCCAGGGAAAAGAATTTCAAGACACTATGAGTGTAACAGTCAGATTGGCTTAGACACTTCAACCCAGGTTGTCTCGACTTTAGCACCACTGAGCAAGTAATTCTTTGTTGTGGAAGGCTGTCCTATGCATTGTAGGATTTTTATCAACATTCCTGGATCACTAGATTCTAGTGCCTCCTCCACCAGTTGTGACAACCAAAAATATTTTCAGACATTTCCAAAAGTTTCCTGGAAACGGGGGAACAAAATTGTCCTTGGTTGAGTACCACTGGGCTAGCTTGTGTGACCTTTTGGCAGATTTTGCTCTTGGACTTAGTTCCATCCTCTTTACCCTGAGGTAGCAATACCTGCTCCGAGGATGAAATTGGATAGCACTCATCAAACTTCCACCACACAGCCCGGCACAAAGATGCATTTGGGAAAGAAGCGAGTTCCGAGTCCTTCAGCTCCTGGAAGCAGTAGGTTTGGTTCTGGCCACACATCTCATCCCCCATGTGCTTCCTGACCCAAGTGTGGTTGTGTGTGGACTTGCCCCCTGGTCTGGAGCAGGCCAAGAATAGGCCCTCTTTTCCCATCTTGTTAAATATGAATTGGAAATGTGTTTCCATGCAGCTCTCTTGCAAGAAAAATTGCCCTGAGTAAGCATTCAGATCTGGCTTGGACGAGACAAGAGCTACAAATGCAGTTGAATATTTCATGAAGACCCTTTCAAACCACATGCTTCACTCTTGTGGATGGTGAGGGGGGAGAGCACTGGTTGGGAGTCAGACCAGCTTAGCTGGAGCCCTGACTCTTGGGTAGAATATCCCTAAGCCTCAGTTTCCTCATCTGTAAAATGTGGAGGCTTACAAGTGATTTGAGGTTTGTTGTGAGGATTATAAGAGGTAATATAGGTAAAGGACCTGGCTGGGTGCTTGGCACTTAGTAGGTACTTAGTAAATAGGTCTGGAGTTCAAATCTTCCTATTCTCCTCCCAGAATTTGTGCTGTTAGGGACAGCACAGTCCTTTTGGGTGACACAATGGCATTAGATTCCTTGAGGGATTGGGTTTAGGGAAGACTGTCAGTCTTATCCTTTGAACTTAAGCTTTGGGACTGGGCCCAGAATCCTTGAAGGGCTCACCAGTTGGTCCCCTTCAGAAGACAGGATGTAGAGAATTCCCTCTGCTTTGAATGGCCCAGCTGAGCATACATTCAATTTAAAAATAAGCCAGCCTATCAGAAGCCTGTTTCAAAATATAGAGGTGGCAAGCAAATGCCTGCCTTGCCTTTGCACAAAGATAAATAATTAGAAGAGCTAAAATAGAAGCCTGGAGAAGCTCTCCCACTCTAGACCCTGCCCCAGGCCCAGCCACACGGCTCCAGGCCAGACCCTCACTCCTCCTGTTCCTACCGGGGAGCCAAGGTTGTCGTAATGAAAACAAGAGGAGTGTGGTGTTTTGTAACTATTTTTATACCTACATCAGACTTGATGTTAGTGCTTCTGAATTATTTAACATTTTTCTTTCTCAGCTGGCCTCTCCAGCGAGTTTCTCTCCGGGGGCGGAGGGAGTTGTTTTATAGGAAACCACAGAGGCAGACAAACACTGACTGCAGGGCTTCTGCTCTTCTTTTGGGGGAATGACATTACTAGGTATCGTGTTATGAACCAGGGGCCTCATATTAAAGGGAGGTGGTGGTTTGGTCTCCATTTTGCAGACAGAGAGGTTGAGTGACTTGCCGAAGCCCACCAGGCAGGCAGGGAGGAAGGCAGGATGCAGATGGCTCTGACTGTAGATCTGGTGCAGCTTCCACGGAGATGGGCTGCCCGCCATGCTGTCCTTTACCACGCATGCGCACGTGCGTGTACACGTGTGTGCACTCAAGTGGGTAAGCTCTCATCACCCAGTAGCATACCAGGTGCCAGATCAAATCATTCCCAAATAGTGTAGAGGTGAGTGGAGAGGGGAAGGGGAGTCTCAGACGGCCGAGGAATGAGAAACAGGAATGAGGGGCTCTTCCTTACTGTCTATTAGAGTCTCAGGGAGACTGTGGTAGTTTCAGCAGGAGGCTAGCCCCTAAAGTTTGCAGCTTCCCAAGGCGTTTTAATAGGGAGTCTGTCAGCACTATGTGTGCCCCACGAGGTGCCTCCCTCCCAAAGTCTAGCCCTCCTCTTTCCAGCATATCTGCACCTTGGGCCTCTTTGAAGGGATGATGATTGGCAGTTCCAAACCACCCCTAACAAGGGGAGGCAATGAGCTGGACTCTTATCTTCTGCCTCTCATAATTAAAGTCCATCATAGACTTCTAATGGGCATTTTGAAATAGACATCCAAGCTTGAAAGGAATCCTGCTGTAGAGTGAGATGGTCTCCCTGCCACTGTCTGGCTGATATCTGTTTTTATTTCAGAGCCAGAGAAGATTACACATTTCCTTATTCTGTTCCTCCAGCTCCTATCTAATTATCAGTGACCCCCAGATGACTCTTTCAGGCGCTTTAAACTCCTCATTCTACCATATGAGAAAACCCCGTTAGAATTATTATATGATATCTGTGGGAGATGGGCCTCTGAAAATTAGCTAGGGGCACTTATTTCAAAAATGCCCATCATTGTGGTTTCAATAAAATTCCCTGAGATAAAGCAGTTGTTAGTAATGCTAATAACAGCTGTATTTTGATAGGAATGCACTTTATGACTACATGAAGTGGTATCACATTCCGTTAAATAAAGTAATATTAGACATGGCCAAATTCCTTGATATTAAATCTTAGATAGCTACATGAAATACTAGGTTCTCCTTCATAGATAGATAGATAGAGGAGGCCCTGCCTTTTTTTTTTCTGGATGACTCTATTTATGAAAATTTGTAGACTAGGTAATGGAATGACATTCCAAGTTAGTTTCTTATGTGAAATAATTTGATTTAAAGTTTTATGAGTATTATAAAAAATTGACCAGTGTGTTTCAAGACATCTCCGCTTGTGATTCTGCAATAGTTCCGGAAGAGGGAGAGTCACATGTTAAAAATGCTTTCCATGGGCCAGCTGCTGTCAAGCATGGCTCTGCTCATCTAATGCACAGGAGCACCATAGAAGCCCAGTTTCCATGGCTGGCAAAGCAAAGGCTCTAGAAGTTACATAACATCTCTAAGGCTACATGCTGGTGGAATTGGCATTGAACCTGGGTTTACCAACTAGAGTGCAGGCTTTTCCCTCACCCATCCTGGCTCCAGGGACTGGGTGTCAAGCAGATGTTTCCATATTGTGTATGTGAAGGTGTGTGGAAGGGGGAGATAGGTGTTTATCTTCATGGGGGAAAAAACCTCCTAAAAAACTGTTTACATCCAAATAATTTTGAGAAGTGCCAAATTAGATGGGGTAAATACGTTCTTGCCCACAGGAAGTCTCAGATCCTTACCTATGCTGATGTAAGTCGCCAGTGGAGGTAAATAGTACTGAAGCACTCCTAGGCTTCCAGCATGGGAGCTGAAAAATGAAGTTGCAGAACATGTCACCCGAGTAGGGTTCCTTTAAAAATTCTTTGGGAGGCCAGGCGTGGTGGCGCACGCTTGTAATCCCAGTACTTTGGGAGGTGGAGACTGGAGGATCCGGGTTCGCGGCCAGCCTCAGCTCTCTCTCTCTCTCTCTCTCTCCCTGTCTCTCTCTCTCTCTCTCTCTCTCTCTCTCTACTTAGTGAGGCCCTCTGCAACTTCATGAGACCCGGTTTCAAAATAAAGTATAAAAAAAAATGGGACCGGGGTGTAGCACGGAGGTAGAACGCCCCTGGGTTCAATCCCCGGTACCGCAAAAAAACAAAAACAAAAACAAAATTCTTTGGGAAATAGTTCTGTGGATTCCTGAACATACAGGGTTATGGTTATTCTTCGTGTCTTAGCAATGTGGTCAAAGCAGGAACTTTGAGAACCTGCAGGGCTCTGATGGCTGTCCCTCCAGGGAGACCATGAGCCTGCCTCTCTTTCTGACATCTTAGTCTTAGGTAAATGGAATTGCTTTTTGTTCCTACCCTTCCCAACCTACTTTACAGGAAATATCAAAGGATTTAAATATAAAGAATAAGGACTTTTTTTCATATGTTATTAGGAGAGAGAAAACCTTTACTATGTATTGGGAAGGATTTGCATTGTTTGAAAGAGCTAAAAGACAAAGATAAGCTTTTAACATATATATGGAACAAAGAGAACACAGAGGATTAGAATCAAAATATTTAAATGTCTTATTCCATTAAGAGAACCTTAAAAAATAGTTTCTCTCACATTCTCGTTTTTTTTCCCTCTCTCTTTCTCTCTCTCTGTCTCTCTCTCTCTCTCTCTCTCACACACACACACACACACACACACATTCTCACATACACAAAAAATATCACACAGAAAGTCTCGCACTCAAAACCCCTCTATCTTGGATCTGGAGGGAACTGGGGGATAATTTGTCTTACTCACGTAGTTGAGTAAGACAGTTTCACGTAGTTGAAACTGAGGGCACACAGAAGGAAGAACCTTGTCCCAACTCACAAGCCAGCTCATGGGACACCAGGCCAAGGCATGGAGACAGCAGTGATGTCTAACATGTGTGAACCCCTACTGTCTGGCAGACCCTAATCTCTTTATCCCTTCACAACCCACCCAGGAGTGAGGTGTTATTTTCATTTACAGCCTAGCAAACGAGGCGGAGGTATGTTAAGCAACATGGGCCCTGGCTGGCAACTGGCCACGCAGTGGGATCTGAACCCACCATGAAGTCCAGATCACAGTTTCAGGTCTGGAATCCAAGTTGTTTGACTGCTGGTCTAATTTTACCATCTCACCCACCTCCCATCTCTGACTCAGAGGAAAGAGCAAGGGGCGTGCTGGTTGCCTTCTGTGGAGCCAGAGGGAACACACCTATCCGTGGCCGTGGTTGCCGGGGGGCACTATGAGTGTGGAGCAAGGAGCAGACCTCATCCCTGTGGGCTTGAGCCGATCCACTTCCTGTTCCCAGCTGCTCAGGTGGTTTTTGAGCAGTGGGGTGAGTCACAAGGCAGACAAAAGCCACTGACGCAGCTCACAGAGAGAGGTGCTCTCTGTTCTTAACTCCACACTTCCATGGCTTGCAGGAGTGGTTTTGAATTCTTTTCTGTGTGTTTTTAATTTTTTTTTTTTTTTGCGGTACCGGGGATTGAACCCAGGGGCGTTATACCTCCGCGCTACACCCCCGGCCCTATTTTTTATACTTTATTTTGAAACCGGGTCTCACGAAGTTGCGGAGGGCCTTACTAAGTAGAGAGAGAGAGAGACAGGGAGAGTGAGAGAGAGAGAGAGAGAGAGCTGAGGCTGGCCGTGAACCCGGATCCTCCGGTCTCCGCCTCCCAAAGTACTGGGATTACAAGCGTGCGCCACCACGCCCGGCTTCTGTGTGTTTTTAAAAGCCAGGTAGGTTTTATATCTCCTTCACCCCTTTAGATGTGAGTTTGTCCTGGAGGCAGGGAATTGGCTCCACTGCTGTCATGGGCTTCTTTCCATCCTAGGCTTCAAACATTTATGAGCTAATCCTGGTATAGATATGGCCTGGGCTGTGGACATTGCAGTGAATGCCTCCCAAGGCCGTACCTGGAGAGACCACCCGTTGATGCAAATGATGCCCCCATTGCTGAGCACAAGGTTGAATTCCTCTGTGGGAATTTGGGAGCTCAGTCATTCATTCACTCAACTTTTCAGCTATTATTTGTCAAGAGTGTGCAATCTTCCAGGCACTTTGGTGGGCAAAGTCAGAGGAAAAGATAACCCCTACCTTCAAGAAGACCTCAACCTGTTGGAAGACACAGCCCTGTGAAGGAGAGATTGATTGGAAAGGGGTATAAATGGAGAGGGACTTACAAGAGCCACCTCTGCCTGGAGGCAGTCAGCCCCGGGCTCACAGAAGAGACGAAGCTGGAGCTGTGTTGAAGGGTGATCAGATTTAGGGTGATCAGACGTTCTAGGTGCAAGGAACAGCTTATATCAATACACAGGAAAATGGGAAACCAAGTCGTTCCAGTTGGACCCAGGCAGAGGATATCTATTTAGGTACCTTGTTATGTGGTCATGTTCACTACCCTCTCATGGTTGGAGTTTTCTGCAAATCTCTAAGTTCAAATAACACATCTCGACCTTGACAGGGTAAGAGGAAGCAGCCCCTTGTGAGCCACCCACAGCCCAGAGAAAGAAACTGAAGTCCAGAGGGGCCAGCTGGCCGGCTGAGAGCCACTCAGGTTCCCTGGGACTACTCGGCTTTTCTAGGACTCAAGCTCTGCACTAACAAAGACTCAGGATGTGTTTCTAGTGCTTACCTAAGAGTTGACAGCTTGAAGTACACCTGCCTTTAAAAAGCAAAAAAGAATAGTTCTTTTAGGTGATTTCTTCAGCATAGAATATATGTGCTAAACACTGACAATCTTATGCGAGGCCTTAGATTTGAGGCCGTCAGTTAACTGCTTCCCAGATATCTGTTTTGCCTCTAATGTTATACAGTATTGATATATTGATCAAGTCCTCAGCCACAGTGTATCTTGGCTAAACTGTCTTAACGTTCCTAGCAAACAGGGAAGGACTGAGTGGCAAGAAAGTGTCGATGTTACATTTATCTGCAGTGTTTTTTCTGCCCCCTCTGGTTATATACTGATGTCCTGACTCTGCCTGAGGAAGCAGATGCAAGCTCTGTGCAGGAGCAGTGTTGGCCGGAGGCGCATCCCATAGTGTTTAGAGCGGAGGCCTGGGAAGGAATCCTTGGCCTTCTGCTCTATGATTTGAGGCAAATTACCTGCCCTCATTGAGCCTCAGTTTCCCTATCTGTAAACCTTCGGTTGTTATGAGGGTGAGGTGGCGTGATGTATGTAAAATTCTTAGCATCATATCTTTTATGTAGTAAGTAGGATATCCATTTAATAAATGGTAACTAATAATGTTATTTTTATCAATTTTTTATGTCCTAGTTAAAGGGTTTTTTGTTTAAATAAGCAATTGAAAGGATGCACATCATCATTAGTCATTAGGGAAATGAAAATTAAAGCTACAATGAGAGAGCACTTCAAACCACTTGAATGTCTGAAATTAAAAAGACTGATTATACCAAGTGCTGGAGAGGATGTGGAGCAACCTGAATGTAAAATGCTACTACTACTTTTGAGAACAGATTGGGAGATTCTTAAAAACAGAAATATGTGTCTACCCTGTGATCCAGCCACTCCTACCTATTTACTAAAGAGAAACAGGGAAACTTCAGGGGTTGATGTATATATTCACTCTTTTGATGCTAGTAATGCTTTCACAGTTGTGTACTGATATCAAAACTCAAGTTGTACAATTTAGGCATGAGCAGTTTATTGTATATCAAGTATAGCTTAATAAGGCTTTTGTTTTTTAAGTTGATGTTCACTATGAGGCAGAACAAATAAGTGTGTGTTTGCTTGCAAGATGATAGATTAGTCCCAGATCCTGCTGCAAAGAAAAACTTGACTCCCATTCACTGGCACCGTGGGCAAGTTACTTGAGCTCTCTGAGCTGCGGTATTTCCATACAAAAGTAGAGATGATACATCAACCTCATCCCCTTGCTGTGGTCTTTGAAGGATTTAATGGACACAAAGCTCTTTAGCATCAGTCCCGCATATAGTGGATGCCCCCAGTGGCTGTCTATAATGAAGCATTGTTACCTTTAGGTCTGGGGAGTACTTAGATACCCTAAACCACCTGCAAATAGATGAAAGTTCCTTTGACCTAATCTGCATGAAGTGCAATGCTCTGTACTTCCTTGGAGTGTAGACACGAGAGCTTCCAGAGTGCTCTGAGCAGTTTGCCCTCCTTGGTTGATGAAACACACTTTAATTTCACAGATTCTAGTTCCATCCAGCAAAAAATCCATTTTGGATTGGGAGGACTTCCCAAGGAAAATAACTAATCACAGAATTTTAGAATCAGACCAAACTGGGACAGCCCTAATCCTGCATTGTCATTTTACAGCAATGAAAACTGAGGCCTAGTCCAAGGTAGCAAGATGGTAGGGTCAGGAATGAAACAGGTCCCCTGGCCCCGCAGTGAGTGCTCTTGCCTATGTATGTGGCTCCACCCTGTTCTATCCACAGATAGAACAATGAATGGCAAGGTCAGCTGAGGTCTTGCTCAATGGATCAGAACTCAGGGATTCTTAATGAATGAGGCTTTCAGCCTCGTTTGATGTTCAAGGAGCTCAGGAGGCACCTGGCCAAGGTTTTGGCATTCTTTGCCCATGATCCAGGCAGGGCTGCTTGGTTGGGTTCTGCCTCTCCACTCAGACCCTCTGTCTCTGGTGTTTGTGTTTCAGATCCATTTATGTAAGATAGTTGTAGAAGTGCATGCTTAAAAAAAAATTGAAAACCAGTTATGTTTTTGTTGCTTTGGCCATACCTGTAGGGGCTAAAGAGTTCTATCAGCTCCTTGTGACAAGCAGCTCAGAAAGGTATATTCTTGGAAGCCCAATGCCAGAAGACTGACAGAGAGGCACCTCTGGTGAGAGGGTGGGACCCCGCCCTGTGTGTGTCTTAGCATGCTTGCGTGTAGATATCGGCAGTGATAGGAATGTTCAAATGGCAACTCACAGCCATTCTTTCCCCTGGTCCTGGGACTAATCCTGTGGGATTGGAAAGCAGCATGATTATAGTCCCTGGTGACAGTGAGGGGAGAGAGACCCGAATTAGTTCAGTGGCTTTTGAAGAGTACCAGCTACTGTGCAGCCAGAGTTGAACCCAAGTCCCAAACTCTTGCCACTGTTCCAGGCCAGCTGTTCTAGGATTTCTCTTAGGACTTTGAGCCTGAAGGAAGTGCCTTCCAGTGTGTGTGTGTGGGGGGGGCAGGGAAAGGATTTTTTCCCCTTTGAGGACAAAGTCAAGTTCAGTTTTAAAATGTGGAGATAAATTTATCCTGTCTTTCAGTTCTCAATTTAGGACGCTCAAATAAGCTCTGTGCAGAGCCACAAACAATTGATCTTTCTTTTTCTTAAAATATTTGCCATATATGCATTCTCTATGTGTGTGCGTGCATATGTTTGCATAAATATTTTTCTCCAGTTTTTGGTGGACACAATTCTTTTTTTGACATACTTTAGTATGTCTCTTCTAAAAGCAAAGACATTCTTCTACATCACAGTATATTTATACCTAAGAAAACGAATAGTAATGTCTAATTATCATCTTGTTTCTAGTCCATAGTCAGATTGCCCTAGTTGTCCAAAAATGTCTTCATGACATTTTCTTTCTCCATCAACCAGGATCCAAACATGATTTATGAGAAACATTTGGTTGGTATGTTGAACCAACATTCCTAATAAGCAGTTTTCTTGAGCTAGAATCATCTCCAAATTAGAGCGAAGCAGTCCTCTCCAGCTGAGGCAGCTGTGAGGGGCTGACCAAGAAGGTCTCTGGGGAACACTTGTGCCTTCCCTCTGATGTCCACCAACCAATCCGTGGGAGGGGCTGGAATCACTGTGCCCGGATGGAGCGTCTCAGCAAGGCAGGGGAAGGCCGAGCCATGTCGCTTCATGCTGGAAAGACTGGATTCTGAGGAGCAGAAACTGGAGCCCTGAAGCTCAAGAGGCTGGTAGTTGACAGAGGAGTCCTAAGCAGCCCGAGTGTGAGCCCATGGGCATCTTGGGAACAGAAGACAAGGCCAGGAGGCTTGGGAGCCCTTTGTGAAATAGGAGCAGATTTGGACTACAAGGGACCCAGAATGTGTGCTTTTACTCTGACTTCTTTTTTCTGTTTCTCATTTCCATTTTTCAGTTATAGTACTTGAAAATGAACATGGAGATTAAAGAAAAAAAAGAAAGAAAGAAACTTGCTGTAGCCTGACTAGATGGCTCTTAATTATCACACAATGTTAAAACATGCTGTTAGTCATAGTTCGTGGAGGTGCCCACCACTCGCCCTCTGCCCTGGACTTGGTTATGTAGCGTTCCTTGCCTGAGTCTGCCTCCCCTTCTGTGGTGTCTGGCTGCAGCCTTAGTCCTGGAGCAGTGAAGATACTCATGGAGTAGATAAACTCCCCCAGAGTTATAAGTGCTGTGATCAGGCAGGATGCTAAGGGAGCACACAGGAGATGAACTAGTGACACAATGACTAGTGTGTTTCCCAAGAGGTTAGCAGTAGGAAGTTACTGGAAAATGTGATATTTGTTGTTTGTTTTTGTGGTACTGGGGATTGAACTCAGGGGCATTCTACCTCTGAGTTGCACCCCCAGGCCTTTTTATTTTTTTGTTTTTTGAAACAGGGCTTCAGTAGGTTGCTGAGAGTCTCACTACATTGCTGAGGTTGTCCTCAAACCTGCAATTCTCCTGTCTCAGCTTCTCATGTATTGGGATTACAAGCATGCACCACTATGCCTGGCAAGATGTGATATTTATTTGATGAATACTTATAGAGTGCTTATTATGCCATAGCACTGTTTTAATGGCTTTGCAAATAACTCATTTAATTTTCTCATAAGCCTAGTGGGTAAGGACTATTACTTTTCCCACCTCATGTTGTAGGAAACTGAGGCATAGACAGGTTAGGTGACTTGGTCAAGGTCACATGGGTAGTGTATAGTGGAACCATGACTTGATTCCAGGTAATTCCGCTCCGGAGTCTACTCCAGCCACCTTCCTCTGTGTCGAGTGGGACTGGGTGTTCCAGATCAGGGAAATCACTTCAGGAACTGGCGGACCCTGAGCTCCTCACCAGGGCTGTTGCTCAGGTTGTTCTGGGCTTACAGACAGCAGAAAGCCTGTCCCCAGGTTGGCCATCTGAGGGAACCAGGTGTCTTTGCGACTCCTGGGCCTATGTCTCACACCCTGTTGGTGACCCACACGTGGCAGGCTTTTGGTGAGTGTGGATGCCTCCTGAGTGTCTCCTGAAGCACCAGTAGAGCTGTAAAGGCAAGGTCCAGTGGCTCTATCTTCCTCCTCATGACCTGGCCTGGTCACCAGGGCCTCAGCCCAGCAGGAAGGCCAAGCCATTGGAGCTCTGTTGTGCAGTGGCTGAGCCAAGCATCAGGCCTCTCCTGGGCTTGTCTGCAAAGCCGGAGCCAAGGGCATTGGCTCCCACGGTCATGGAATTCTCTCTTGAAGAGCAGTATTTGTTGGTGTTTAATAATGTTGTTCAGTGGTTTGAATTGCTGCCCATTGCTTGTCTTTGCACGCTGACAGAGCTGAAGTAGGACTGTCCGCAGCCTTCTAGAGCTGGAAGGGAGCTTAAACACCTAACCACTCCTGCGGAGCCTTTGATCACTTCCGTTGGACACATCTCTCTCGAGCTTGTGCCTGCAGATGAGATGGGAAAACAAAAACTAAAACACCTCAGGGAGCTTGCAATCTAGCAGATGTTCTTATTCCCAGCCTTTGGGGAAAGGAAACACTGGAAGGCAGAAGGGCTGCTACAGGGGTCATAGGAGGACAGCACTCTCCAGCAAGGAAGAAAAGAGGAGGATACAGCTGACGGCCCTGGGGCAGGGGAGTGGGGGACCGGTGGTCTAAGGACAGCTCAGGCTCTGCAGTCAACAAGGCTAGATTTGATTATTGGTTCCACTACTTATTTAAACTATAACAGAGAGCAAATCACTTTCCCTCTCTGAGTCTCAGTTTCCCCAACTGCAAAATGGGCTAATAGTACTTACCTGGAAGGCTTGCCTAGGATACTAACTAGGACACTGCATTAATTATAACAAGCAAAACAAGAGGAGGAGCATTTAGCACAGGGGTATATGTTGCTGCAAACATCCGCAGGCCTGAGGGTATTACTCAGTTATAGCTACTGCAGTCCCTGGATTTCACTGGGAGATGGATGAAAACAGTGTGGCCTGGGGAAGACCAAGGATTCAGGCAGGCTGTGCCCTCTGGCACTGATGCATCATACCTACCCTCGTGGAGCCTCAACTTCCCTGGCTGTGAAATGGCCAATTGGCCTGGGTGGAAAGGCCAGGACCAGGCTGAAAGTGTTTACTGCCTGGAAGCAGGAAATAGAAAACAGAATAGACCAAACACTCTGGCCTTACAGTGTAGCTGCCCTATCTACTCTTGTGTATGTGTGGAGGGACACAGGAATGACTAACCCAGGGCTAGAGATTGACCCAACATGGAGATAGGTGCTCAAAGAATCCACCCTTCCCTATGGACTGTGGGAAAGTTTACAGAGAAGGCAAGGAATAAAAATGGAAAGGAACTCAGGCTAGTTACATGCCTACCATGTTCTAGACACTTCACACCTCTTAGCCCTTCACCATTGCTACAAGCCCAGTAGGCAGGCAGTATTATTCCTACCTAATTTTGAGATGGCCTCAAGGAGGCTCAGAGAAGGCAAATAATTTGCCCAAAGTCCCACAACTCTCTGAATTCCAAATTCTTTTCCACTAAACCTGTGTGCCTATTCACAGTGGTATGGTAAGATAGGACTATATGTTGGGAAATAGAGGGAGTTGGCCTCAAGAGGTAATAGCGTAATCCCTATTTATATAAATGGTTCTAGGAGAAAGGCTTTTCAAAGTAGTGGACACTGACTTGTTTAGTCCATTGGTGAGTGCCAGCCAGGCACAGTTCTAGGTGGTGGGGATGGAGCAGATCTAGTCTTTGCCCTTGTGAGAAGTAAAGAGCGTAAACACATAACTATGGTCAACAAGGATCAGAGAGAAAATCAAACAGGGTGATGTGATGGAGAAGGACCACGGAGGTGGAGGGGGCTCAGATATTATCTTAGTTTGGGTTCTTCCCAGTCAGGCCCATCCAAAAGGACTTGGTATAAGCAATGTATGAGCAGGGTGGTTCCAGGAAGCCTGGTGAGGGAATAGGGAAGAGAGACAAGGAAGGGAGGAAAACTCACAGAGAGTTGAGTTCATGATGAGTCTCCTCTGTGGGCAGCTAGGGCTCAGTCCTGCTGGCACCCCTGGGAGACACCGAAGCACTTGCTGCTCAGTTCCTCTATCAGGGGCATGGAAGCTGGGGCATTTACCCACAACCTGTGCTCCTGCGGATTGCTTCCAGGGGCATTAATTCCCAGGTACTTGCACCCTATTCCACGCCCGGGTTCCTACTGCCAGAGTCTCCCATGCCTGACTCGAGGCAGGAAGCCTTCATGATGTGGAAACCACCCACGGAAGCTACATGGGTCCACTGGCCTGCTGGAGATTGGGCATTCACAGGGTGGCATTTGAACTGAGACTAGAGCGGAGGGGGTAACTATCGTGCAATCAGGACGGTTCCTGGCGAGCCATCCTTCATCCCTCCTCCGTGGGAACCTGAGGCCCTTAGAGGGAAAGCTCATCAGCCAAGGCCCAGCAGGTGCGAATCCCCGGCCAAGGTGGATCTCCGCCATCCCCATGCCCTCTTGACCCCTCTTGGCTTGGTCACACAAATATGCCTCACTCTCTTTTAGCCAGAGAACTTACAGATAGCCAAGATAGCCAAGATAGCATCCCTCATCAGATGATTTAAGTCCTGCTCAGTCACACCAGAATCTACCTCTAAGTCTTCAGACACTCTCAACCAGCTCTAAGCTGTGCCCAGGCACTCCCACTACTCCACCACATGGCTGTACTCAGTCCCAGTACCCTTTAATACAGTCTGCTTTTTCTGGAAGAAAAGTTCACTAAAGATGTGTCTCTCTGGCTTATTTTAAAAGCCAACAACAGTGACTACACACATACACACACACACACACACACACACACACACACACACACACACATACACACACTCCCTCACAGACAACACTTTATAAATCAGGGAAAGGAAGACCAAAGGGACTACTTAATACTTCCCATTCATTCCATTCAACGACAAAGTACTTTCAAAAACTCATGCAATTATATATATAATTATATTATATGTAATATATATAATTAAGTCATATATAGTATATAATTATATAATATATATATATATGTATATATATATATATATATATATATAATAATAATTATTCTATAGTGAGTTTCAAATCAGCCCAATCCCATCAAGCACCTCTGGTTTTGCCTGTAAGTTGTGTGTAACACGATGCCCCCACCCCTACACTGAGTGCTGGGAAGAGCAGTCCTTCTTAACCCGCTGTTGTTTGGTTCTGATGGCTTCCTCTTGCATATGCCTTCCTTCCTTACCAGTCACCATTTTATAATACCTTTATGCATAGAAAAGGCACGTATGATTATTTGGGACCAAATATTACTTTTCCTGAGAAAGCAATTCATTGCTTTCTATTTCCATTAGGGTGTTTAGTGGAAAATTAGTGTGCATTCTCTCTTGTGGATCATTTACCAATATTAGAGCCAATGTATTAAATATATACTATGTGCCAGGTATTTAGCAGATTTTATACAGTGTCATTTAATATAATCTTCACAACGATTTTGTCTCATAGCATTATTTTCCTTTAAAGATGGGCATGGTGACACCTGCCTATAATACTAGTACTCAGGAGGCTGAGACAGGAGGATCACAGATTCTAAACCAGCCTCAGCAATTTAGCGAAACTCTCAGCAACCTAGTGAGACCCTGTTTCAAAATAAAAAATAAGAAGGGCTGGGGGCGGGGGTATGGCTTGGAGGTAGAAAGTCCCTGAGTTTAATCCCCACTACCAAAAAAAAATCAAACAAACAAAAACAAAACCCCACAAGGATAGGGAGCTTAGAATCTATGACTTGGCTTGACTAAGGTCACACATAAACAAGTAGACAAGTCAAGATTCTGACCCAAGTCTGTTTACTATAGCCCATATACCCATAACTTGGTGTTTCTCAAAGTGTGGTCTCCAGACCCTGGGAACTTGCTAGAAATAGAAATCCACAAGCTCCACCCCAGACCTGCTGAATGAGAAACTGTGTGGGTGGGTCTCAGCAAGCCCTGTCTTAACAAGTCCTCCAGGTGGTTCTGATGCACAGCAAAATTTGGGAAACAATGTCACACCCATTTGTTTACTAGGAATAAATGGATAAACCAGTGATTAATCCTTGATAGAATTTTAAAATTCCCCCTCCTCTTTGTGAGTGTAATCAAATGGAAAAAACCCTTATTTTTCCTCTGATAAGTAAGTCTTTACAATTTTGAAAGTTTTTGACTTGTAGTCAGCTGTCTGGATTGGTGTTGAGTTCTCACTACACTGGATCTGTGATCTTGGGAAAATTGCTTAACCTCTTGAAGCCTCTGTTCCCAATGTTGTACATTGCAGGTGATAATGACCCATTATAGGATTCTTGTGAGGATTAAGTCAGTGTCTGCAAAAGAATTTAGCATCCTGCTGAGCATTTCATAAGTAGCCAATAAATATTAGCTAATTGTTAATGATCATGTGATTAGTTTGCTTATGCTAAACTTATATGATTAATTCTTAGTAGCAGTATCTAAACTGGTTAATACTTTTATTCAATTATCCATTTATTTTGTAGTGCTGGGGATTGAATGGGACC
>PVJS01000122.1:89517-134303 GCA_004027185.1 Glis glis | reverse complement strand
AGCGTGTGCCACCATGCCCGGCTTCAGCATCAGTTTTATTAAAGTTTCCTATAACTGATCTGAGTAATATTTTTAAGCCCTGCCATTCTTATGTTTGAGTCTTAGCAGTAAGTTATCAGAGCAACTGTCTAGAAAAGACCATCAATGTGCCAATGAAAAGTCATTAATGAAAACCGGACACATAGTAGGTGCTTTTACATGTTTGTGGAGCAATGAATTAAATGAGTTGTCAATCAACAGATGCCCCTTCTAGTTTGAAAATTGTCCTACCTAACCCTGCTGCGATGAGGGGTGGGGGCAGGAAGCTGTCTCTTGTTTTCTATTATAGGCCCAGCATATAACATAGGTTCTGGTACAAAAGTAGATGATCAAGAATTACTTGTTGAATGATTTTTTTTTTACTGGAATGCTTGTTTCTTTAATCTCGTCTTTTATAGCATGCTTTGGAATCTTATAAGCAAATATTGAAGTAAAAGTTTATTTCTCTCCCTATATACTCCACTGCCCAAAATTTTTTTAAAAAACTGAAATTTTCAAAGAGCTATCAAATAAGACTCAGGAGCCAGAGATGTGGAACTTGGCTCTGCTTTGCTCCCAGGCTTGGAGGTGACAAAGGCCTGTCAATTAACTCTGGAACTCTTTTATTCATGTGCAAGTGGAGAAGGGCAGAGAGATCAGTGTTTTCCACCAGGGACTGGTACCAAAGGGTTGTGCATGTTACCTAAGCAAGGTGTTAAATAACATTGAATCACATGGTGACAAAGTCTGGTTTCAATTCCTCTTCATTCTTTGTGATTTAGTTGAGGAGAGAACCTGATTCTGGTGCAGAGAGGTATTTAATACCTCACTGACGCTTGCTCATCTCCCTGTTTAACAAAAAGACCCGAGTCTGGATAAGGAGGTAACAATATTCACTTTGTGTTGTTTTCATGGGACTCATTCTTTAACCTTTCCCCTCTATGCATAAAGAGAAAGTGTTTCTTAAATTATCATAATGAGATACATTTCCTTTGAATAAATTAATTCAAGAAACAAATAATTGAATTTAAAGAAAAAATGTTAGGTTAATAATAATGCAGAAAGCCTGCAGCTGTGGTCATGATCAAGAAGATGAAGGGAGCTTCATATGAGAAACTAGAAGACTGCAACAGTCCTTGGGTTCTGCTGGCCCAGAGTTAGTGTGGGGAGGAGAGGAACCTTTTGTTTGGTAAAGGTCACATGTCCTGTAATCCCAGCTATTAGGGAGGCTGAGGCAGGAGGATCACAAATTGAAGGTCAGCCTAGACAACTTACTGTGACCCTGTCTCAAAATAAAATAAAAAGGGCTAGGAGGATAGCTTAGTGGTAGAGCACTTGCATGTCTGTGCACTCAGGCCCGGAGGGAGGGCAGCTGGAAGTATCTGTCCTGGGACAGTGGTTAAGGCCAGAGCTACCTAAGTGAATCCCTCTCTCCCATACACACTCCCTAGAGATTCCAGTTCTAGCCTTGGGGTGGGCCATCCATATTATAGAAGTCTCCATGGATGACATTCTTGCCCAGACAGGGTTTCAGATAAGGGCATAAAATCCAGCACACATCTGGAGTCCAAAAATTCTTGGGCAATAACCATAGATTCAGAGAAAGTGGATGGACAAAAATGTTCACTGAGGTATTGTTTATGTGTTCAAATCACTGAAAGCACCCACTTACTCAATGCTGGGAGTTAGTTATGACAGCCCTGGGGCAGAATGTTATATAGGCTATTCAAAATCATGTATAAGAAGAAGCATAGAGGTGCGGGGAAATGTTTATGTACAATACAAAGGGAGAAAACAATATGTGCAATTTTATCTATAGCCTTATTTCAACTACATAAAAGACAACAACAATTAGAAGTAAATTTGTGAGAGTGTTAATAGAGGTTATTTCTGACTGAAGCGGTCATATGTCTTTAAAAGTGCTTTTTATATTCTAAGACTTTTTCTACAATTGGAAACAGTGACTATGCCCCCTCCTGTGCCATGTCACAGGCATCAAATGGACATAATTAAAACCGGGCTGTGTCATGACTGTGTGACCTTGCACAAGTACTTAACATCCTGACCCTCAGTCTCCTCACCTGAAAAATCAAAGAATCCCTTTTTCATAGATTATTGTGGGCATTAAATGAGATGATGCATGTGAGGCATTTATGGGAGTGCCTGGCTCTCAGCAGCCTCTCCATAAGTAGTACCTGCCATTATTTAAGAATAGTTGTAACTACTATCATTGTCATTGTTCTTATATAATTATTATTGCTGCTGATGAATTTGGAAGGTGTACCAGATTACTATCCCAAAGTGAAAGAGCCAAGCTGTAAAAATGTAATTTTGACGTCCATCCCCTCTCCTCATCCTATAGACACAGGGCCAGGTGCGCCTGGGGCAGCAGTGAGCACGTGCACCTGCGCACACCAACTCTGGTAGTGAGTGCTCCCAGCGCTGAGTTTTCTTCTCCACACGTTGGGTAACAAGCAGAATAACTTTATTTAACAAACACCTACAGAGGCTTCGTCATCTGCCAGACTCTGGGTTCAGCACAGGCAGCTTTCCAGTTTTTTTTTTTCTTCCTTTAAAAAAAATTGAAGTTAAATTCACCAAACATAAAATTAACCTTTAACCATTCTAAGAGAAGTGTACAGTTCAGTGGCATTTAGCACAGTGTTGGGCAACCATCGCCTCTCTCTGGCTCCAAGACACTTTCATCACCCCAAAAGGAAACTGCCCATTAAACCAGTTTCTCCCCCGTTTGCAGCCCTGGCAACCACCAGTGTACTTTCTGTCTCTACAACCTTACTCCTAGTTTTCACTGGAACCCATGTGTAAAATTTGGACCTTGTGTTCTCTTGGTTGGTGCTTATCATCCTTTCCCCTTTGCCTGTGGGTTAAAGATCCTGTGAAATGAGCCAGCAGACCCAACTCACTTCCTTGGTTTGAAGTCTTTGGCTCTCTGCAGTTGAAAGCAAAGGGTCTCGGTGAATTCATTTAAAATATGGATTTTTTTCTCATAAAGGATTTTTTGCCTGCTTGCCTGCCTGCTCTCCTTCCTTCCTTCCTTCCTTCCTTCCTTCCTTCCTTCCTTGTCTTCCTCATAAGGTCAAATGGCCCAGCATTAGCCTGCCAGAGGACCCCTTGTGGAGGGCTTTGCCCTCAAGGTGGCAGCTGCCTCTGAGCCTGCAGGGGGCTCTTTGGGACTTGGGACTACCTTACTGTCCAGGAACCAAACCTGAGTTCAAATTTTGGCTCTGACATCCTCAGGTGTGTGACCCTGGTGAAACTCATGCACTCTCTGAGCTTCAAGCTTCTCCATCTCTACAAGGGTGATAATCGTGAGCATTTTTGTAGAGGAGTAAATGAGGCAAAGGCTGTGGGAGGTCCCCAAGGGTTTATTTACATCATATCCTTGTTCTGTGTCCTTGGCAGCAGAGAAGTATGTTAGCAAGATTACTCAAGAATCTAGAATCAGACGACCTGGGTTTAAATTTTAGTCTTGCTATTTACCAATCCCAGGCCTGCGGGATTCATGGAAAAGAAGATCATGAGGTTGGGTAGACTCACTTCAAAACAGACTGACTTTTCCATTTAAAGCCCTGGGAACTGAGCAAGTTCTTTCACCCCTCACACCTCTCATTTACGAGGGAGTAGACGAGCCTCCTTCCCAGAGTTGAAGGGATACGATGAGAGCATGTATGTGCAGGGCTGGGTGCTGCTTCTAGTCTTCATGATACTAAACATGTGACATGGGCTCGAATGTCTTCAGGGGCCAGGTTGGGTAGGCATTTGGGGTGGCTAGTGGGTAGGAGAAGACAGGCGGTGCTGAAGGAGGAGGAAATGACACGGGCTGCTTCTTGGGTACTGGCAATTACAGAACAGAGGAACAGCATTGCAATTTTTTTTTTCATTTGTAACCTGCTGGAAACAGAACACTGGTTGGGAAGGGTGCTCAAGCTGAGCTAGTGAGTTGCACCCTTTTGACTTTTGCCATAGGGTAAGCCTCAGTTTCTTCATCTGCAAAATGGAGATATCAAGTGCCTTCTCTGACCACCTCCCAAGGTTACTATGAGGAAAAAGTAATACAAAAATACATATGTGCAAGTCATTTGTAAATTGTAAAGTGCTGTGTAATGTAACTGATTATTATTTCATTCCAAATACATTGTTGTGTTGGTATTTCATTAAACAATGTTAGTCCTCCCATCTACTCAGGGTGATAATCTTTTGTGTCACAAACATGCATGTGAGAACCATGGGTCAGTAGGCCTTTGGCTTTATTCAAGTGGTCTACAAGCTGGAAAAGATCGAGAATTCCTTCACTAAAGGGCCATATCTCATGAGTCTATTGACAGCATGTCATGTGGAACTCAAAATTGCCTTCATGAATGCAGATAGATTGCATCTATTAGTTGCTTCTTGTCGTCATGACCTGCCAGACGGGAAAATTAAATGTGCCTACAAATATTTCAATATCTATGCTGTGTGAAGGTTTAATATTCATTTGGAGCAGTGAGTGGAGAGAAAGAGAAAAAAAATCACATGCTTTATTTGGGGCTAGGAAATTACTAAGTTCAACAAGAATCCTTTGAGCACTCGTCATGAGCTAGTGAGTGAACGATGTGCTCGGGTCTACCTACCAAAGAAAGGCACTAAATTCTAATACTGATAACTGTACCTTCACATACTTTTTTTCAGAAACCATAGAGAATCCAAGGTCAGGCAGGATTCTTGGCCCATTACCATGTGGAACTGATGAAATTTGCCCAAAGGTTGGGAAGAGGAAAATTGGCCAACAATGCGAGCAGAGAAGTGTTTGCAGTGAGGTCAGGGAAAGAAGAGAGTGGGAGGGAATTTGTCAGATTCCAGAAGCATACGTCCGGCCTCGGACGATGTGGGTGTGTGCTCACACTTGCAAGTGGAACCAAGAGGTACGAGTCAGAATCCTGGAGTCATAAAACCCAAAATGCATGGAGCTGGTGGTATGCCCCAGTGGTAGGAGTACTTGCCTAGCATGCACAGGGCCCTATGCAATCCTAGCACTGCGAACAAAACAAACAAAAAATCAACAACAACAACAACAACAAAAACAAACAAAATGCACTGTATATTTGGATGGGAAAACACACAAAAGAAAATAATTCTTACCAAGTTTATTTTTCCAGCAATGCAAAAATGAATTCATAAGCATATTGTTACCATTGTTACAGCTGTAAAGAGGAGAGCTCTACTAAAGGAATAGATGGTAAATGAAAATAAATTGTAAAGTATATGTTGTTAACTGAATGTGTCACTGATAATTGATGTTTCGCATATGTTGTCATTGTCTTTATATCAATGTAAAAATGTGATGCTTTCACAAGTTCACTGGTGAGTTCATACCCCTAACCCTATTTTTTCCCCAATAAGGTCCTAAATTCCTCAAGCCTGACCTCTCCTGCCCCAGGGGCTTTCAGAAACCAAACCCCCATGGTTGGCGAGGGACTGCCGTGTGAAATGGTAACTGCCCTCAAGGAGCTTACAATCTAGCTGGGGGTAGATGACTTGCACATGAACACAACTAGACTGTGAGCTTCTAGAGGGCAGGGACCTTACCCTAGTCATCTCTCTGCTCACCCTGCACACCCTCCCTGAGGGGCCTCCTCCATCCCCATGGCGTCAACCACCACCAATGTGCCGAGGACCCTCTAGGCCTGAACTGTCTCCTGAGTGCC
Organism: Glis glis; assembly: GCA_004027185.1. Taxonomy (NCBI): domain Eukaryota; kingdom Metazoa; phylum Chordata; class Mammalia; order Rodentia; family Gliridae; genus Glis; species Glis glis. Next base: position 128,580 of record PVJS01000122.1, on the reverse strand, counting down.
ACGCCCTGCTCTCCAGCCATCTCCGGAATCTCTCCCTGGGTGGGATGCTCCACCACACTGTCAACCCAACCTGCTCAGAGCTCCTCAAGGCCAGCCCTGGCTCCGGGGCTCCGGGGCTTGGTCCCCCAAAGACCCAGGGTCATTCTTCTGGACTGAGCTTGACGGAAAGTGCTTATGTTAACAATGTTAGGTGGAAAGGAGAGCCTTTTGAATTGTACAATCATCGTGAGCTCATTTATGTTAAATGGAAGATTGATAGAGAAAAGCTCAGGAATGTATCTGTGGTTACCTCTAGTAGTGAAATAATGGTTGTTTACTTTTTCTGATACTGTTGTGCTCCCCAAATCTCCTGTAATGAATATGTATCACTTTTATAACCAGCAAAAATGTCTAATAAAAATAATTGAAAGGTCTCAATTTGAGTGTCACCTTGTCTGGAAAATATCCTTTGTTCCTTGGTGTCTAACATCCTCTGAGGCTCTGGCATATACTTACCCTCTGGGGGACTTGTTGCACTGTGTGTTTTTTTTAATATATAAATCTGCTCTCTTCATAGACTGTAAGCTCCTAGAGGGCAGAACCCATGGCTTATTCTCTCGCATTCCCAGTGCCTAGCGCAAGGCCTGCACAGGTTACCACTCAATGCGTCTTTGTTTTTGGAGAGAAGGAGTAAGAAGAAAAAAAAGGGGAAGGACATTAGAACTCTCAAACTTTTTAGTATTTCCCTTACCCAGACTTTGTTTATTACATTTTTAATCTGCTGAATAACTGATTTTTAAACCAGTGATTTGTTTCTTACTTTTAGTAATCAAAGACCTTATCAATGCCAGAGTGTGGTATGTGCTAACTGCGGTCCCTACTCTGACTTTGGCAGAGCACCCCCTGCCTGATACCTTGGGCATGACACTCAGGGCTGTCTGAAGTCCTTGTCTGGAGCTGAGTTCTGGATCATCCCTTTAGGTGGAAAAATGGCAAACTGTAGTGTTTATGGAAGGAAGACAAGGGAACAGATATAATAAGAGGGAAAATGACAATAGCCAACAAATTGTGTGTGTACTCTGTGCCAGGCTCTGTGCTAAGCATGAACATGCATTGTCCCCTTCGACCCTCACTGTAGCCTTGTGAGGTAGATATGATGATTATCCCCATTCTGCCAATCAGGAAACTGAGGCTTAAAGATGCATTGATGGAGAAACTGGAATTTGCCTCCTGGTCTGCTGATTTTATTTCATCCTCAAATTAACACTGTTATAGGTATTATTATTAATGTCTCCATTTTGCAAATGGTGAAACCAAAGCCCAAGGAACCAAGCACCCTGAACAAGGTCATTGTTCTTCTTCTGACATTACAGGAGGAGCTCTGGAAGGAGAGGACAAGAGGGATGCTTATTGAAGGGGAGGAGCAGTGCCTGCAATTTTGTTTGGTGTGGTATCAGTGTAGTTTAGTTTGGAATGAACCAAGCTCAATAAAATCCACAGCACTCCTGAAGTTGTGGGTAATTTTTTCCATGGATGTGCAGTTTTTTGGGAAATTCTTCAAAGGAGTCTATGTGGTTAAAATAAATTAGTTGAGAAAACAAACTCTGGACTGGAGAAGAGCAGACTAGAGTCTGACTCCATGCTGGGAATTTAACCACTAAATATCACCATGAGGACAAGTGGGTGTGATCTTATTTATTTATTTATTTATTTATTGCAGTACCGGGGATTGAACCCAGGGGCATTCTACCTCCAGGCTACACCCCCTGCCCTATTTTTTATTCTTTATTTTGAAACAGGGTCTCACTAAGTTGCGGAGGCCTCACTAAGTAGCTGAGGCTGGCCGTGAACCTGGATCCTCTGGTTTCAGCCTCCCAAGTACTGGGATTACAAGCGTGCGCCACCACGCCCAGCTGTGTGTGATCTTATTGATAAAGCATCTTATTCGCAGGGAGGACTTGGGGGAAATAATCCTGGAGTGTGGTGTGGTGTGGTGTGGTGTGGCGTGTGTGTGTGTGTGTATGTATGTGTGTGTACACCTGTCTCTCAGGTACAGAGTCAACTGATTACCAAATCAGATAACAAATATTTATTCAAGAAGAGACCTGATAGCTCTCCAGTTTGTCAGTGTTGTTTTAAGAAGGATTTCTGCCTTGGGTGGAGTTTGGGCTAATGAGATAATAATAATTACCATTTATTGAGTGCTGGTTGCATGCCAGGCAACTCTGCTGGGCACTCTATGTACACAATTTCACTTAATCCTCACAACAACCCCAACAAGGAAGGTTTTACAACCCACTTTTTACAGGGGAAGGGACTCAGAGGATTTGAATGTCTTGCCTAAAGTCATAGTAACTCAATCTATGCAAGCAAGAGAAGCCAAATTGGACTCTATTTCCAAAAATCCACATATCCCACTCTGTTTGCCTCTGTTGATGTGCAGTATATGAGTTTCCACCAGCAGTAAGATTCATCCAATTATCAAATTAATAAACACATGTTATTCAAGCAAAAACTTGGTGCCTACAAATTGGTCAGGCTGTTTATAAGGCAGTCTTACTCTGGGTGGCATGTTGGACAACATTGCCTCCAAGTTCCCTTCTAGCTTTATGTTCTCCTCATAAATTCCAAGAGATCAAAGTCTTTAATTGTTCTGACAAAGCAGGAAAATGCTACCCTGCCATCTCCCAGTCCCTCCTCTGCAATGGAGCAGGGATCACAGTTTTTCTCGGCCTCCCTAACAAATGAATGCTTGTTCAAAAGTGTTTCAAGTGAAAACAAAATAACCATGTAAATATGGGAAACTACTACTCATTTTAGCTGATTCTCCTTCTCTGGAGAAGAATATGGAACCAATAGGTTTCTGGTCACTAAAACAGTCGGAACTCCTAGTATGTGCCTGGTGGGTTGGTCTGCCTTCAGGAAATTGCCAGCAAATCAGAGTAAGAAATGGCAAGAGAAATGCTGGGAATCGTTTGGGTCAGTGAGATTTGGAGCTGTCTCCATGTTCCTGCCTGCAAAAAGCCATGCAGGGAAGTTGTCGTGATGTCCACTGGTGAATCAACCCTATTTCTTCCTGCTAGAGGACAGGGCCAGGCCTGCTGGGCACAGGTGCACCTCTGAGGCTCACTCCTCTGTACTGGACCTGCATGCTTCCCTCCACACACCATCCTGCTTAGGCCTCAGTGCCATGGCCATGCGGTTTCCTCTGTCCACTTGGCCACATCCCACTTGTTCTTGTAGACTCAGCCTCAGTGTCTCTTCATCCATAGGCATCTCTTTTCCTGTCCTGCATCTACTTGGGTCCTCAGCATACTTTATCGGCTCCCTACCTCAGGTCTAGGACCTAACACACTATGAGCCTAAATTTTTTTCAGTGTCTGATACTCTATCACAGAGCTAGGTACTAGACAATTTTTTTATTGAATACGGTAGGATAAATTCTGCAATAGTCCTGAGCATGTTCTACTTAAATCTGGATCATATTGGTCCATACTATTTAGTACCATAATGTGGGTAGGAAGGAAATACACCCTCATGCTGCTATAGAAGTTTATGGTTTACAAGTATACTTACATCTCTTTCCCCTCAATAGACCTGTAAGTGAGGAGGCACAGCCAATTTTAATATTCCCATGATATGGATGGATGAGAAAACAAAAAGGTTAAGTGATCTGGGCAGAGTCATGCAGTTGTAAGTGGCAGTGATGGCCTGGGGTCCTGCTCTCTCTCAGGGCCTGAGAGGTGAGGCTAGATAAATAATAAACATTGCTTATTTTCCAAAGCAGCAAACCTCAGTTGGGTGAGACACCCTGACCCCTACTTGGCTGCTGCTCCTAAACATTTATAGGTAAATTGGATCTTTGCACACAGAGTCCTATTTTGAACCCATGAATGAGGGGTATCCTAGGTTAAAGGACACATGTGGAGGGTGCTACACAGCACGGGAGAGAGAGAGAGAGAGAGAGAGAGAGAGAGAGAGAGAAGCACAGCATATGCAGCAACCTTGGGGCAAAATCCAGATTGTCTCCCTTCTGTCTACACTGGACTTCTTAAAATTTTTCATGCACAAGTTGGGATAAGTATAAATAAATACACAGATGTATATTCATTAATTTAAAAAATAGTCTCTGAGCCTTCATTTTTCTTCAGTGGAAATAATACTAATATCTTCTGTGTGAGGTTGTCATACAGACTTAATGAGAAACTGGCTTTTCATGGTAGCATAGACTCGGCACCTTTAAACACTAGACTGTTTTCCTTCTAACTCTCCACCATGCAAGCTCCATTTCACGGTATCTTTAGACTGGTTTCCTGATTGCTTTCAAGCCCTAGACAGAGAGAGAAAATAGTGAAAACAAACAAACAAACAAACAAAAACCTCCCCAGCTTTTGGGCCACTCAGCAGCTAGCCCTCCCTAAAATTTCTGAAACAAGAGGACCATCCTTAGTAGAAATCCTGTGACCCCCAGCCCTGAACGGCCTCTTCACTTCTGCTTTCCTGGCTCCCAAAGCAGCAGCTGTTCGAGCTCTCTAGTGACTCTTGTGTGTTCTCTAGTTACTGGTATGTCCTTCTTTGTTGACCAGGAATGGCAGCTACCTCTTGTCTAGGAAGGGATTACTTAGATGCCCCAAAATTGAGGATAGTAGGTTAACTCAGGAAATAGTGTCTAGAGGAGAAACAAGATTGGCACATCTGTGGGGTCCCTCAGGAGTCATGTAGCACATGGTCACCCAGACCTGGGTTAGAATCCTATTGCTGCCACATACTGGCTTTCTGACTTCTTTCAGGTTATTCGATCCCCTGACCTTTGGTTTCACCATTTGCAAAATGGAGATGTTAATTAAAATAATACCTAGACCATAGGGGAATTTGGGGGATAAAATAAAAATCATGTGCAAAAATCAATTAGCACTCTGCCTGGTGTGTAGTAGGCTATCATGACATTGATGCACTTAGCCATGGCTGGCTGGAATGGCCTTTGACTTCTTAGCTCCTGCTCTTCTCTGAGTCTCAGCCCTTTGACTATCCCTCTCTAAAATCTCAAGCCAGTGTCTGTGAGTTCCTTGTGTGAGCCATCTGAACTGGAAAGTCCCTGCTCAGACCACCCCCATGTTCTTGACTAGGTTTGAAGCCCCTTGGTGCAGTGCTCAAGAAAAATCCAGTCAAAAAAAGAATGAAAGGCAGGGGCCTCTTTGTCCCTGACGGTGGCTCAGTATCCACCAGTCATTGCCTGCAAGCCTAGAGAGTGCCTTCCCCTGGAGTCTGTGTGTCTTGGCTTTGGTGACTTAGCTATTCAAACGGCTCTCCCTTCTCTGACCCTCAGAGATTGCATGCCCTAAGGAGTGTGAACCAGAGAGGAAAGGGCTTGTGAGACCAGTGGCTACCATGCCTCAAGGTTAAAGGAAGGACCCAGGCATGGAGACCTGGGAAGCACACGACAGGCAGTGAGGCAGGCATGTGGCTTGGCCGCCATGGGCTGTTGGGTCCCAGCCATTCTCCAGCCTGCCTCCCAATTAGGGCTGCAGTTGGGCCACCACTTCCTCACCTCAGGGTAGACGGGCTCCTACAACAGTGTGATCTGCTGGCGGGCTTGGGAGCCCGGAAGGCAGATGCAATGAGGCCATTCAGGTCTGGGGACCTCAAGGCTTCTGTGGAGGACAGGCCTCTTGTCTCAACTTTTAGGGAAGGTGGCTCCTGAGTGGGGGATCTTGTGTGAGTTTTCCCCCCCTTTTGGGGGGCTTGCGTAATGAAGCAATCAGCAAGGCCATCTACAGCTACTCCTTGAACTAGATATAAAGCATGATGCAAAGAACATGAGAAGCAAGGAGCCAGGATGGGTTAAGACAAAGGAAGCAAACACATTATTAGGCCTTATGGTCAGGGAGGGTATCGAGATTCACACAGCTGCAGGGGTTAGGCTGATCAAGAAAAGCTCACAGAAGGATCAGGATTTCATCTGATTCTTGAAAAGTGTTGGTCATGGAGCAGTAGAAATGAAGGGAACTTAGGTGGCAGGAGGTCTGACAAAGACACAGCCAGGAAAAGACTTGCAGGTAGACTGGTGTCTATTACACACCTGCTGTGTGCCAGGCATTTAGTATACCTATAATCCTCACATTTATTGTGAAGTAAGACTAATATTATTGCCTCCATTTAGAGATGAGCAAACTGAGGTCAAGGAACTCTCGCTTGTTAGCTGCTTGAGAGCAGGGAGAATCTGCCTTACTAATGTTTGTGTCTTGCATTCAGAGCCCCAGAACAGGTCTCTGGTAAATCCCGAATGATATTCAGGGACATGCAGGAATTCAAATTCAAGATTCCCCTAGACCTATGTTGCTTGTCCATGTCCTAGAGTTATTATAAAGTGTTTGTAAAAGAGAGTGGGTGGTAAATGTCCAGAGAGGGATAGGAGAGAATCCCAAGAACATCCAAGAGGTTGGACCTGATGCTGCTGTAGCCACTGGGAGTAATGGTGAGATCCTGAGCTGAGGGGTGATCTGATGCCTGTTGCCTTGTAGAACCCGTGTGATTTTGTCAAGGTGGAGCTGGTGACAGATTTAGTGGGTCACTTCTCATCTTCCTGCTGCATTTCCTCAGGGCACCATGTATGCCAGGTCCCGTCTAGTAATGTGTTTCCTGGTTACAAGATCTTGTTTAAAGTGTCCTCCTTCCAGATCATAAACACTGTGCAGTCAAGAACGGAGTCTGTGTGGTTTACCACTGTATCCTCCCTGCCTGCCCTGGAATATAGGAGGTGCTTGGCTGGTTTTTGATGTATCCATTTTAGAAAATGAGGTCAGTACCTGTAAGGCTCCTTTCCAGAGGTATCCGGCTGACAGCAGATCAGAATTGATAGAGTTCACAATTGGAAGGTAAAAGCTGAGAAGAGATGGGGAGAGATGCAGTCATTCAGAGAGGGATCTGTTGCTTTTGTGTGTATGCGTGTGGAACTGGGGATTGAATCCGGAGCCATTCTACCTCCAAGCTACACTCCCAGTCCTTTTTATTTTTTATTCTGAAATAAGGTCTCGCTAGGTCGTTGAGGATCTCACCAAGTTGCTGAGGCTGGCCTAGAACCTGAGATCCTCCTGTCTCAGCTTCCCAAGTATTAAGATTACAGATGCACGCCCACTATACCCAGCTTCTGTTGCTTCTTCTTTTATGCTGTAACTCTTGCTTCCTCTGTTCAGGCACTTTCCACATGGTGACTTGGTTGGTGAATTAGCTTCCCAGGGCTGCCACTGCAAAAAAAAAAAAAAAAAAAAAAAAAAAAAAAAAAAAAAAAAAAAATTAGCAGGGCTCTGTGGCTTGCCTCAGTTGCACAGCACTAGGTAGCAGAGATCAAGATACCTGTTTCCCAGTGTGTGGGGAGTGGTGGTGGGGCCCAAACAGACTGCTTTGGGCAGCAGGGACCCCAAACTTTGCAATCCAGAACACATACGGAAACATCACGTAGGTGTATTCCTTCCCTGAGACCTTCCTTTACTAAGGCCGGATCTTTCTAGCAAGAATCCAGCCATCCAGGCTGCTCATGCAGCCTCTCACTTCACTGCCTCAGGCTGTTAGCAATTACAAGTGGATATCTCCTAATTAACCAATGAAGTAATTGTTCCATTGGCTTTTCTCCGCTTGCCTCCAAGTTCACAGCAGGCTCTGTGCTGCCCAGCTTCTGCGCACACCTTCTCTGGCCCTGCAGAACATCCCAGTGAGCAATGATTATACGAAAAGAGCTATCAGGGTGGTGAGATAGGGGATCAGACTTTGCCCTGAAAGAGCCTGCTCTGTCTCTGCATCCATTCCTGCACTGTTCTAGGGCTAAGCCATGATCGTTGGTGACTGTCCTGGACCTCGGAGCTGGATTTTTCTGTCTGAGAAAAATCTGCTGAACTCTGTGTTGGTTATAAGTAAATGTTTTTTGAAATATCAACTGTATAAAAACAGGAAAGCTGATTTTATTTCCTGGATCCCAACACTATATTGATTTTATTTTCAAAGAGAAATAAGAAGTCATTTGGTTATGGGCAAACACCAATTTTCTGTATCTTTTGGTTGAAGGGAACAATAGGAGTGATTATAGCTGTCCTGTGGAAATAATAAATGCGTGTTCACAGTCCATCATCCAAAGCCCTTGGGGTCAGATGTGTTTGGGAATCTGGTGTGTTTTTAGATTTTTGAAAGGAAATAAGTTACAGATACTGTGTCTTATGTAATACCCTGGGTGGAGCCTGGGGCAGTGCTCTGTAATCAAACCTATTAATTTTTCTGCATCAAAATGTATGACTGTTCACACTAAGTGGGGAAAAATAAAGACAATAAATAGCTTCACATCACTTCAGGTCAGATCTTGCCATCAAATGACTTATTTAAAAAAAAAAAGAACCCAAACAGCTTTCTGGTTTTAGAATTTTTTGAGTGTCAGGATTGATAAGGGCCTGTGGCTTTCTATGATTAATTCTAGCTACTTTATTATATAAACCCATACAGAGATGATGATTGCCTGTGTGTGGCTGTATAAATCAATTTTCAGTAGTTTGCAGAGATGCGAAAACCTCAGGTACACAGAGGGAGCTTGGTTCCACTCGGCATCCCAAGGCTAGCACAGCCCGGGCACTGAGCAGGGACCTGGAAACCACTGGGGGAATAGGACAGCTCCATCGGCAGGCTCATGTGGGCACAAGGTGTGGTGGATCCCAGTAAGTGGCCTTGCATTAAAATTAGCATGGAAGAAAAAGCCTATAAAACAGTATCAGCACCTCATACTTATAGAATACTTAGTGTTGCCAGGGGCCATTCCAAATGCCCTCCATATTTTAATGCAATGAATTTTCATGGCTACCCTATCAAATGGCAACTATTTTTCTAAGGGACTCCCCCAAGGTCACACAGCTAGGTAGTGGCTGAACCAGGCTTGGTACCCCAGCATTTTGGCTCCTGAGTCCATAGTTGTAACAACACTGCATCACTGTGTATGTTCATTCAAGCAACAAGAATTAAGACTGTTGAGAGGGAAGCAACCTAGTAAAATGACGTGCATCACTGAGTGCTTACCGTGTGCCAGGCTCTGTACTCAGCACTTCATTTTGTCCTATTGAAGCCTCTCAGCAGCCATAGTAGGTAGCATTTCAGCCTGCATTTTCCAAGTGGAGGAGTTGAGGTTCAGAGTGGTGAGGGGACATGGTAGGACCAGGGCATCAGGGACTGAGATCCCAGGCTCTGGCCACAGAGGTTCAGGGCCATGTGTAACACAGAGACAAAGAGGATATTCTGAGAACGATCAGGGACCAGACAGTAATCTTGATGATGTATCAGCATGTTGAAGGGAGGTAGAAAGTCTAAATTGATCTCTCCTTTCCAACTGTATGTTGTCAGCCAAGGTTTAGCTCCTCTGTGGGCCCCAACTTCCTGTCTGTAAAATGGGGACAGTCATACTTGCCCCGACTGTCATAGGGGCTGGCACTTGGGATTCAGGGAGCCAAAGAATATTAAAACACAATCTGGCTCTTTGTGCAGAGGTACCAGGAAGGGAACCATCTCCAAGGGCTGTAGAGAACAAATGGGGCCTTCTGGAAGAAGGGTTCAGAGGGAAAAGGGACTCTAGTTGTTTCCCCTAGGTCTGCTATGACAGGCCTCCAGCTACCTTCCTCTGGATGGTGCTGGTGACTCTGTGGTCTTTGATGGTCAAGAAGGTCCACTAGACACATGTCTTGTCCTCGCGTTCCACCATATCCACCAGCTGCCACGCCCAGCTTCTGCTTCCTGCTTCTCTAACCTCTAGGTCTGGGTTTCCCACCCACATCATTCCACTGCCCGAGGCCATGTCTCTTCTTCCCTGGGTCAAGGCTAAAGAAAAGCTATTCTGCCCCTCTCCACCTCAAATCCATTTCCACCAACTCCCCATGGCTCTTTTTAACAAAGCTTTTCCATGTTTCTCTTCCTCTCAAAGCCGTTGAGTCATTCCACATCAACTATAGCAGGGATCAGAAAACATTTTCTGACATTTTCTGTAAAGGGCCAGGTATAAATATTTTAGGCTTTGTGGTCTAAGAGAAACTGAGGATCCTATGGGAATACAGGTTGAGCATCCCTAATCCAAAAATCTAAAACCCAAACTCTACACTTCGAGCTCAAACTTTTTGATGCCACAAATCTGATTGTTCAGTGGGTACAAACTTTGTTTCATGCACAAAATTATTAAAAGTATTACCTTCAGGACATGCATATAAGGCATATATGAAATATAAATGAGTTTTGCATTTAGGTTCAGATGCTATCCCCCAAATAACTCATTATGCATATTCAAATATTCAAAAAAAATCTGAACTCCAAAACACTTCTGGTCTCAAGCATTTCATGTTAGGGATCCTCAATGTGTACTTACATAATAGTATAATAAAGGATGAAATTTAGAATATAGTCATCATTGAGTACATTTTGTATTTTTTTTTTTTTTTTGCGGTACCAGGGATTGAACGCAGGGGCGTTCTACCTCCGCGCTACGCCCCCAGCCCTATTTTTTATACTTTATTTTGAAACCGGGTCTCACGAAGTTGTGGAGGGCCTCACTAAGGAGAGAGAGAGAAAGAGAGATAGAGAGAGAGAGACAGAGAGAGAGAGAGAGAGCTGAGGCTGGCCGTGAACCCGGATCCTCCGGTCTCTGCCTCCCAAAGTACTGGGATTACAAGCGTGCGCCACCACGCCCGGCCATTTTGTATTTTTGGTTGTTTTGAAAATTTTATTTATTTTAAGCTGATATATAAAAATCAAAATTGTACCTATTAATGGGGTACCATGTGATGTTTTGCTATATGTATGCATTGTATAATGTTTAAATCAGGTTAAACATATCTGCTCAAACATCTATTATTTCTTTATGGTGATAACATTCAAAATTCTACCTTTTTGAGGTATAAAGTACATAATTGTTATCCATTGTCACCCTACTGTGCAATAGCATACGAGAGCTTCTTACTCTTCTCTTTTTTTCTTTTTTGGTACTGGGGATTGAACCCAGAGGCATTCCACCTCCATGCTACACTCCCCAGCTCTATTTTATTTTTATTTTGAAACAGGGTTTCACTAGGTTGATGAGTCTCACTACTTGATGAGGCTGGTCTTGAACCTGTGATCCTCCTGTCTCAGCCTCCCAAATACTGGGATTACAGGTGTGCACCACCATGCCCGGTTCTTCTTACTCCTTTCAAACTAACTTAGTGCCCACTGATCAACCTCTCCTCCTCCCTCCCCTCCCTTTTCCCCAACCTCTGGTAGCCAGCATTCTTGAGTACATTTTTGTGATATAGGTCTTCAGTGAGAAGAATGGAACTTCCTTTGGGGGGAGATTTTGTTTAATTGAGTTAAAATGGGCATTTGCCTAATTGGAGTTCATGTTTGTTACCATGGAATTGATGGCAAATATTCATCTATACGAACCATTCTTAGGTCTTAGGCCATACAGAAACAGATCTGGACCCAGGGCAGTAGTTTGCAGACCCCTGAACTACAGAAGTGCTTCTCCATACTGGCAGAATGCTAGAATCACCTGGATCACCACTAAGACACATTGGTGGCAGGGCCCAAGCCTAGGCCTGTTAAGCATGCATCTCTGGGCATGAGGGCAGGATGTTGGTAGGTTTTAAAGATGCTCAGTGATTCTGATGTGCAGCCAGCGTGGAGACTGCCAGCCTGTGGGACAGGGTCCACAGGAGGCCTGCCTTGGACTGGCACTGCTGACCTCCCACGCCTCTTTTCCTGGCTCTCCTGGCTCTACTCTGTTCTAGCATCATCACATGGCACTTTCTTACTTCTGCATCTTGCTCCCTGACCCCTGTGTATGGAAATGCCCACATCTATCTCTGCATCCTATAGGCTTGAGCTCAGGCATCCCGTCTCTACAAGGTGCCCTCTCCTCTCCGGTCCTTGGGTCCCATGTACTTGGCTGTATTTTAGCATGCAACACTCCACATGTAACTGTCTGTTTATTTCCTGGAACTCCTCACTGACCATAAGTCTCCTTAGGACAGTGACCACATTTTATTCTTCTCTGGATGCCCTGGGTCCAGCCCACACAAGGCCAAGCCACATCCACCAGTGCTCAGCAATGTGTGCTGGGTGAATGGAAGGACCATGGGCACCAACTGAGCGCCTGTGTGTATGTAGAGGGCTGCTCCCACCCGGGGGGCCCAGCGAGCAGGGCTGGGGTGGGAGGGCAGGAGTGGCTTGCCTTCCAGTTCCCGGTAATCACAGTTTATTTTCTGGGAATCTCATGTTTTCTGTAACTTACACTTTCTCACATTGTGACTTGGCACTTGTTTTAAGGAAACAAAGTGGTTTCTCCTTATTTTTTTTTATTTTTGGTTTGTGAAGAATTTTGCTATTGAGAAACTCAGCCCATGTATGGTTAAAAGAAAAGAAATTGTGGCTGCTACCACACTGGCATGCAGTGTCCTGCTACGTTCTTCCTGTAACCTTAGCTCAGTCCCCAGTAACGCTGCTTATGAACTCACCCTGAGCTGAGGCCCACCCTTAGGTTTAACTCCCATCCCTGCTGCTGTGGCCTGGGCATGGTTCTATTCATGGCGGAGGCAGGCAGTGAATGTCTCCTTCTATATGCAGACTCTCCAAGCATTTCAAGACGGCTTGGGAAAGCCTCGTGCCATGTTTCATACTCAAAACATCTGTCTGTGCTCTTGTTTTATGCTTTTTAAAATTTTGTTCATTTTAAATGTATATAAGAGAAAAAGACTAAGTCCCTAAAGTCTCAGGTCACAAGAGGATATTATAGAGTTCCAGCAGGGAAAGGAAGGGACATTCATCGTAGAGTGTATGCTGTGGGTACCCAGTGCTATAAATGTGTGGATACATGCTTTGGCGGGCTTGTTGTTGTTGTATTCTCTTTTATCCTGCACAGCCCCGCAAAGTAGGTGGTATTACTATTCCAGTTTTTCATAAGAGGAAACTTAATACCAGATAGAAAAAATGCCTTGCCCAAAATCACAGAGTCAAAAGGTAGAACAGCCAAGTTTTTGTGTGCATGCGCCAACATTTTATGGATGTATAAGAAGTGCATAACTCCTAAGTGAATCTTTCATAAAGTGAATATACCCATGTAACCAGAACTTGGTTCATGAAACAGAACTTTGCGACGTTCCAAGACTGCCTGTGTCCCTGGACCTAGTCCCTATCTTTCCCCTCACTTCCTGCAAAGTTAACTGCTATCCTGACTTCAAATACTATAGATTAGTTTGGACCATTTCATAATAATGTAAATGGAGTCAGAGACCATATGCTCTTTCCTGTATGTGTGTGTGGTGCTGGGGATTGAACCCATGGGTATTCTACCTCTGAGTTACACCCCCAACCCTTTTTATTTTTTGTTTTGAAACAGGGTCTCATTAGGTTGCTGAGAGTCTCACTAGGTTGCTGAGAGTCTCACTAGGTTGCTGAGAGTCTCGCTAAGTTGCTGAGGTTGGTCTTGAACCTGCAATCCTCCTGTCTCATCCTCCCAAGTACTGGGATTACAGGTGTGCACTCCCACGCCTATCCAGCATATACTTGTTTGGTCTGTTTTTTTTCACTCAACATTATATTTGTGAGATTTATCCATGTCGTTCCTATGTAGTTGTAGTTCATTCACTTTCATCACTGTGAGTATTGCCCCTGTGAGTATGCATAATTTATTTATCTACTTTATTATGGTTGGGCATTGGGTTACTTTACATTTGGGGGCTTTTACAAATGGTGTTTCAATGAATATTCTGGCACATGTCTTTCGGTACTAATTTGGTTTCAGGATTGGAGTTTTCCGATCTATACATACATATGTCTCCCTGATTTAGTAGATACTTCCAGGTACAGATCCAAAGTGACTGCACCTGCTGTCTGGAAGTGTGTGAGCTCTGATTGCTTTGCCTACTCCGATGCCATGTATCCCCTAAAAACTGCCTTTTTCATTTTAGCCGCTGTGTTTGTTTGCGTAGTTGTCACATTGTGGTTTAATTTGTGTTTCTCTACTATCTAGTGGCATAGAGCACCTTTTCATGTGCTTATTGGCCACTTAGATATCCTCTTTTGTGAAGCACCTATTCAAATCTTCTTCTTGTTGTTTTTAATGAATCAAATTGTCTATTTTTTTCATTTACTTGAAAGAATTCTTTATGTATTGTAGCATAAATTCTTTGTCAGATGTTGTCAATATCTTCCCATTAGGTGGCTTGTCTTTTTTGCTCTCTGAATAGCATCATTTGATGAATAGAAGTTCCGAATTTTTGAGGAAGTTCATTTTATCTTTTCTCCCCCTACATTTATGGTTAACATATTTTATGTTTTGTTGAAGAAAACTTTGTCTACCCTAAGGTCATAAAGATGTTCTCCTGTGCTTTCTCGTAAAATCTTTATTGTTTTACCACTTGCATTTAGATCTACACTCCATCTGGAATTGAGTTTTGCTTATAGTGCGAAATGGAGGTCAAGGTTCATTTCTTTGCATATGGATAACCAGTTGACCTTGCAGCAGCTACTGAAAAGACCTCCTATTCTTCACTGCACTGTAGGGTCACCTGAGCCCTGTATTAGGTGACTGCAGATTTGTGGGTCTGCTTCTGGACTCCTATAGTTAAATATTTTGGCTGGGACTGATTCCAGAGTGCACCTTTCTTTTCATTATTCTGTGATAGAAAGAATCCAAGTAAGTGGTTTGTGAACAAACTAAGGGTGAAAAGACATCATATGCTGTCTTTTGAGTGGGATCATCCTGTGCTGTCTTCTTGAGACACTGCAGGTGCTTAAAGTCCCAAATGACAAGTGGAGGTAGGTGGGGTAGAGGTGTGGGGGAACCTGAAGGGAGAAGGGATGATCAGAACCTGTGTTCCCAGACTAAGAGGGAAGTGTTAGGAAAAGTGCTGGCAATGGGTTGAACTTTTGAATAACTCTTGGGGATAATCCCAAAGGATAGAGGAAAAATATGTTTTTCTATTGCTACAAAGTAATTGTTAGACAAGGAGTTATTTGTTGAATAAGTAGAGTTTCTAACAGTTTGATTTTTAACGAGAGTACATAATTTGTTCTTAAGGATTATTAGCTCTTCAAACTCTTGTTCTAACTGGGTTATTAATTACATTTTTGATTATAGGAGTTAATCCATATATGCTCTCTTCCTAATAAGGGATTACGTTTTTGTAGATGAGGCACAAATAAATAGGGTGTTTAATAACGTAGCTTCATTCAATTTTCTGTGATTGAAAAAGCTCCTATTTGCCTGATCTGAAATACATGTTCTAAATGGACATTATTGACCATCTGGCGGAACTTACCCAAAATGTTGACAGTGAACTTAGATCAGCAGTTCTCAGTCCTGGCTGCACCTTCGAATAGTGAAGGGACCTTTGAGAACACACTGAGGCCTGGGCTGCAGCTCCAGGGATTCTGGTTAGATTGGTCTTAGGAGCAACTTGAGCATCAGGATTCCTAAAAGGTCCTCAAGTGATTCTAATGGGGAGCCAAGGGAAAGATCACTGGCCAAGATAGAGACAGTGCAGTCCGATGGGACTCACCTTTCAGTCCCTCTGGCAACACTTTGGGCCACAGCCCTTTCTGTGGCAGCCACATCATGTGACAAAGGGTGTGGAAAGTGCAGAGATTTTCCCCAAGGTCTTCCTCCTGACCATCCATTCTCATGTCTCAGTATGTAGTTGGGAAACCAGAAGGTCAGGGGGAGGAGTGCTCCATGCACATTCATGCAGCAGTGAGTCAGTGATAGACTGAAAGTAAAATTCAGGCCTCGGGGTCAACAGGAGTGAGGTGGGCAAGCAGGCCAGGGCAGTGAACGCCCCTGACTGGAATGGGGAGGCTCTGAAGCCCTAGGATCAAGTGCAAGTCTGGCTCTAGACTATTATTTTATTTTTATTCTTATTTTTATTTTTGGTACTGGGGATTGAACCCAGGGGCATTCTACCTCTGAGCTGCACCCCAGCCCTTTTTATTTTGAAACAGGGTCTCACTGAGTTCCTGAGAGTCTTGCAAGGTTACTGCATGCTAGACTCAAACCTGAGATCCTGTTTCAGCCTCCCAAATACTGGGATTACAGGTGACCCACCACACCGGGCTTGTCTCCAGACTCTTAGTGAGTACAAGAAGCATGCCTGCAAAGCATCATGTTATCATTCATTTCACAGAAGAAACATTACTAGGTCCCAACAAGGAAAGAGAAAGGGAAGGAAGATATGCACTCAGATCCTGCGGCCTGGGTCTCAACGCTATAGATCAGGACTGCTGTTGACATCAGGCTGCAGTGTGTGCTGTGTCCCTCCAGAGGAGCCAGTCAGGAGGGAAGAGTGAGGGGCAGCTTATCTTTATTCTAGTGCAGGAGGTTTCTTGGTCACTCCGTAGATACAGGAGGCTCAGTATTCTGGCTGTGCTCAAGGGCAGGCACATGCCTTATATGACTATTTTTTTCTGTACCATGGATTCTTATTCAGCACTTGATAGAAGGTTCACAGGGCTGGTTTGGTGAATGATTTATGAACTGAAAAATCTCTATTATTCTAATATTTTGTGGATCAAGGATATGGGTAGTATGGTGTTTTGTTTTAACTAGAATAAAACATACACACACACACACACACACACACACACACACACACACACACTGACACACTGTGGTGAGGGGTGAGGGGGTCAGCAGTGGGCCTCTTTCTCTGCTGCCCTCCCACCTCCTGCACATGCCTTCCATTGGCCAAAGCTGATGAAGCGTGACCAGCAGGGGACCTGGTTGTGCACCTGGGTCAGCCTCCCCAGCAGGGAGCAGGGTGGCATGGGGAATAGAAGGGGTGGTATTTGGAGCAGCAGCATCTCACTGGAGAAGGGGAGAGTTTGTAGGGAGCAGAGAGGGAGCCAGGAGACCGGCAGGCAGCGTGTTCCTGCTCTCCACCCCTGAGTACTGCAAATTTCAGGGAAGTAATTAATACCATATCCTAGAATCTCATTCCTGGACCCTTAATTACATGTGCAAGAATTTTTAAAGAGTTGATGGCAATGGTTTTAATGTCTTGTAAATATTCCTCCAAGGATTCTCCCCACAGAGAGGGGTGGTTTTATTTCTCAGGCCTGGTGACAGCCCTGAGCAGCTTCGCCTGGGGAGGGGGGAATCCCCTGGTAGCACCTCTCTCAGCTTCCTTTGCCCCCTTCCCCAGTTCCACTGAGCACTCAGGCCTGTGGCCTCCTCCATCTCTACAGGAGGCCCTGGACCTGATAATCTTTTGAAGTCTACCTCATGGGAGGCTTCCCGCAGGAAATCTTCCAGGGTTGCTGCCAGTAGAGTTACTGGGACTGGTCTCTGCAGGCCAGGAGAAATGTGGGTGCTTTGAAAAGCTTCCTTGGGAACTCCAAGTTTGCTCATTTTGACTGAATTCTGGACTGGGAGTGGCATGTGCACAAGTAGGAGGTTTTATTTCACCAAAAGCAAAACCTGCACAAGGCAGGGGAAGGGAATACAGGCCACAAGAGCACAGGTGTTTGAAGCTCTGGGTTAAGGAAGGCTGTCCACAGAGACCATGAGTCTTCAGGGACCCCTGGCGTGGGCACGGCTCACTCTGTAGGATCAGCTCGGGCATGGCCTGGCTGGAGAGTGCCTAGACAGAGGACTTCAGTTTGAATCTTGAGCCCCCTCTCATGAGCTGTGGCCTTGGGCAACTCCCTATTCCTGTCAGAATCTCCATCTCTCCTTTGTGAAGTAGCATCACAATTGTGTCTGAGTTGAGATAATTTATGTAAAAATGTCTACCCCGGTATTGGGCACATGCCACTGGCGTCCTAAGTACGAGTTGATTTTGAAGTGACTTTTGGTATGAGCCAAAGCCTCATCCTTCCTGTGGTCATAGAACTCTGTCTGTAGCTCTGTCCCAGTGTTTACTGATTTAATTGTCCAGTTCCCCCAGTAGCCTGGCTGCTCTTTTTTACCCTAATGCCTGGCCCCAGAGAGGAGATCAGTCAAGATGCATTGAATGAATGATTGAGTGTTGAGCAAGCGCTGGGGACTCTTGAAGTTCAGGGCCACATCCTGTGTATTTAAGCCACTGCAGAAGCCATAGTTAGAGGGGACAGGGCGCCTGGGAGCATTCCAGAAACCCGATGCATTTAGAAAGCATTGCACACTGGCTCTTTCTCTTCCTGGAGTTTTTTCAGGCCATTTAAGCTGTGGGGCATGATTGCATCGCCGGCTACAATTACCATGTGCCTGAGGGGGGCTTGTTTTGAAGTTCCAGATTGGACTTGGCTGCCCCCTGACTGGCCACTTGAGAGCCCGATGATGGCAGGGAATTGGGCCACCTGGGGAGAACCATTGCCAAGGACAGGTGGAGCTGGGGGAGGAGGGGAGTCTGACCTGCAGACGTATACTCCTGTGCACTGCTCTGCTGCATCCGGGCCTTAGCAGAAGTTTTCTCTAAGACGTTGTTATTCTCATCCTCAACATACAGTAGAGAAGCCAAGATTCATGATGTTCCCTTACACTGCTCGTGGTCACACAGCTTGCATTTGGCCCCAGTCTCAGCACACAGCCTCTCCTACTCCATCATCCTTACAGGGCTCTGGACCTGGCTTCCCATCTGCACACTCAGGAGCCCTTCATGCTCAATTCTGAGTAGAGTCTCTTGCCTTTTCCTTAGGAATGAAAAGGCCGAGACAGACGTTTCCCCAAATCTGTTGCCTGGAACTCTTGAGCTGTGTGATGTGTAGCTACACGAGCATTCTGTGATGTAACACAGGTGGGAAATCTCCCTCCTCCTTGGAGGGTCACAGAGCACATTCCCAGGTTCAGGATTCTGCAGAGTCCTGCAGTAAAGAAGCCATGATGACCCAGCCTGTGTGACTGAGCATCTTTGCTTTGTTAATGCTTCTTAACACCCTACAGAGCCGGTGACTCTTCAGTAAACACTAATATGGATGACTAAGCCTTGTTCCCAAGTTCTGACTCAGCAAGTGGACCTCCCGGGAGGGGGATTCTCCCGTGACACTGACCCGGTCCCTGAAGGCACATTGCATTCCTGCCTCGGGATTCAGAAACAGAGCATAGCCTTGTATTGCCCCCACTCTCTCTTCTTGTTGTCCCCCTGCCCCCCTACAGACACTATCTTGATATGGAAAATGCTCAGGTATGCCATTCTCCAAAACCACTGGTAACTTGTGAGAAAACTTAAAATCAAAACCCAAAACCAAAACCCTGCATGGACCATCATCCTTTGCTTTTCTCGCTCAGTGTCTGCTGCATTTCTGAACATGTGCATCCCACCGCCTGTCGCGAGAGGACATTGGGAGGCCACGCCTGCATGTATGGGGGAGGGAGGTTCAGGCAGACAGCTGACAACTGTCCTGATGCCCTCTGCCCCACACCACCCTCCACACCAATGGTTTTGTGGGGGCAGAAAAGGGGTGAGGAGCAGAGGAACGTGGCTAGTCCTCGACATGTTCCAAGCAGAGCTCCCGATCTCCCCACCCTGTGTTCCCCCACCCTGCCTTCCACCCCCATCTGTAAACAGCACCACCATCGGCCCAGTTGCTCAAGACCAAGCCCTGGGAGCCCTCCCAAATTCCCTTTTGTTCACCCACCTCTGTCCATTCACTGTTGAGGCCTGGGGGAGGAAGAGCAGTTTGGCATGTGGCTCTGGAACTGGATGGCCTCTGTTCAGATCCTGCCTCTGCCACTTAGTAGCTGTGTGGTCTTGGGCAAGTTACCAACCTCTCTGGTCCTCAGTTTTCTTCCCTGGACAATAGTGTATTGATTCATAAGGCCACCAGGAAAATCATATGAGAGAGTAACTGCTTGGTGCTTTGTACAGTGCCAAACAATGCTCAAATAACTGTCAGCTGTTGCAGGACTGCTCTTGAACCCATCCATGTCTCTCCTTCCTTTGTACCACCAGGCTCTTCTGCCTCCTCCATTGGTGGCAGCCCAACATGAACCCTACGTGAAGTGAGGAAGTGGCTCAGACCAAGGCATGGTCAGGGCAGAGTCCAAAGAAAGGACCGGGCATTACTCCCACTGACGTCCCTTAGCCAGGCAGCCTCAGAGCGTTCCTTCTGTGCCAGTCTCGCTCATTTTCAGGCATCTACTTTCCCCTATCATTCCCCAGCCAATGGGCTTGGTCCCCACATCCAGACTGTGAGGCCCTGGCCTGGAGACCAGGACAAAGAGCTGCAGAAGAGCTTCCTGGCCCCAGGTCTTCCCCCAGCCTGCAACTGGCCCCCCAAAGTTACAGGACAGATCTGGCACCTTGACAAGTCTTCTCCACATCTCTAGCAGCCCAGGCATGGGCGAGAGTGGCCAGGACGCAAGGCATTAGTTCTTAGGGGAAAACACCCTTGTCAGCCCTAAATTTGTAGGTTATATGAGAAGATTTCTACTTTGATTTAGCTTTTTTCCTTTTCCTTTTAGAACAGTGGATCTAGAAAAGTCTATTCTAAGCTGGGCGTGGTGGCGCATGCTTGTAATCCCAGTACTTGAGAGGTTGAGACAGGAGGATCCGGGTTCGCTGCCAGCCTCAGCTACCTAGTGAGGCCCTATGCAACTTAGTGAGACCCTGTTTCAAAATAAAGAATAAAAAATTGGGCTGGGGCGAGCTCAGAGGTAGAATGCCCCTGGGTTCAATCCCTAATACCGCGAAAAAAAAAGAGTCTATTCTAAAGGGGGGGGGAGTAGAGATGACAAAATGGAAAGATGGCCAGCTGTGTTAGTGTTTGACTCTGGATCTCTGTGTTATGGGAACGACACGCTGGGAAAATACCCTGGGCAGGTGACAAAGGGGTGGGAAAGGTGCCCCTGACAGTAAAAAATTCTATATTCTGAGACTGTAGTTTTATTGTTTCTGTTTTGCTTTGTATTTCTGGTTTGGGCCTCGTATTTCCTTCGGGGACATTATAATTTCCCAGTATTACGTTCAGTCACCCCACTTTCTAGAGAGCTCAACACACTTCTCTTTGGGGGGCACATTTAACCCTAACATGCTGGCCAGGACTTTGCAAGGGAAGGCTCCACAGGGTGCCTGGCACACCTGAGCTTGGTTAGTGCTATTCCATTTATAACAACAATGGAAGAATGGAAGTAATTTGCACGGAATGACTGCTGTGTGCCTGGCATTGTGCTGGGGTGTACCTATGTGTCCCACTTAGTCCTCCTGGCAACTCTGTCAGCTGCTGCTACCTCCCCATTTTGCTCACCAGGAGACTGCAGGCTGGGGAGGGAGGGGCTGGCCCGTGCGGAGCCTTGAACCAGAGGACAACTGGTGAGAATCCCCGTCCCACAGGAGAATTGCTGACCCCAGAACTGTCCACTACCTGCTGTCTTAGTTTTCTGAGGCTGCTTCAACAAATTAAGCCACTACAAGTTTAGTGGCTTAAACAATATAAATATATTCTCTTATGGTTCTGGATGTCAGAAATCCAAAATTAGTGTCACTGGGCTGGAATCAAGGCGTTGACAGGACTGTATTCCCTCATGGGCTTAAGGGCAGAACCTGTCCCTGCCTCTTCCAGCTCCTAGAGGCTGCCAGCCTACCGCGGCTTGTGGCCCAATTACTCTAATCTCGGCCTGCATCTTCCTATCGTCTTCTCCTCAAGTCTGTGTCAAATCTTTCTGCCTTTCTAAGGATACTTGTGAAGGCATTAAGTGCCCACCCAGGATAATCTCATTTTAAAATTCTTAGTCACATCAGCAATGACCCTCTTTCCAAATAGGATAACATTTCTAAGTACTGGAAGTTGGGATCTGGGTGGCCTTATTCAGCAGACCACACCAGCCCTATGGGCTGCAGAGAGTGAGCCCAGATCCTCTTCTGAGAGTAGATACAGAAGGGAGGAGGCAGAGCTGAGTGTGAGCCACTCAGAGGGGCCTTGGCAAAAGCAGCCCAGGCTGTTCCCTTATTCATGGGAAGGGACACACACATTGGCAGCTTCTAACAAGAATTAAATTTGAGACATTGGAACCAGAGTTTGTTCGTTCATTCATTCATTCATTCATTCTTCATCAAGAGGTTCTTGAGCAGGTGCTCTCTGCACAGCCCTCTGGAGCTCACACTCCAGACAAGAAGCCAGATAGGTCAAGAGACTATTATATGCACCATGGCAGGTACTGGAGTGGAGGAGTGTGCCATCAGGAAGGGTCTTTTCAGCCCTGCTCCGTAAGGCTTCCTAGAACAGGCAAAGCTTGGACTGAGGCTCCAAGATAAGTAGGCTTTAGCCAGCCAGACCCAAGATGGAGAAAGGGCATTTTAGCAGACTAGCATTAACAAAGTTAGACCTGCCTTCTACCTGCTGAGGTTGCCCAGTGGTCATTCTAGACTGAGAAAATTTTGGAATGAGGACATCCAGAGCTTAATATTTGATTGTGTTGTTTTAACTGCACCTGCTCTCTTTTCCCCTCTTAGCCCTACATGTGGGTTAAACACACCCAAGGAGAAAGGATGGGCTCTGCACGTCTCTGCAAGGTGACAGGGCTCGTCTTCTGTACATGTGGCCTGTAGTATGCAGACAGGCGGACCGGCCAGCCGTGAAATCCAAACGCAAACTGGCTGCTAATTAGAGGCTTGTCAGGTCTAAAGAATCCTGTCCCAGGGCGTTCTCAGTGTTAACACACCTTCTCTTTTAAAATGCACAAGTGCATCCTGTGTCTTTGGCAGTGTGAATAGCTTTCAATGCACTTCACAGAGGGACCCATAGCCTCTTCCCTCCCAGACTGCAGGCTCCCACCTGCTAACCTTGTAGAGCTTCTTGCTGCTTACCACACCCACTTCCTGCTTGGGGATCTCTGCACTGTGTCCCCTCTGCTATCACACTCTTCCTCCCACTCTGACCAGGCCATCTCTTGTGGCCTTCAGGTCTCAGCTTAAAGGTCGCTTCTCCTATTGCATTTACACAGCTTCAATTAAATATGTGTATGTGTTAATTGCTTCAATTTTTTTTTGGGTTTTGTTGACTCGGGTCCATACCACATGGCAGGCATACCTTAAATACACGTTGAGTGAATGGAAGCATAATAACGAAAATCAAAGAAAACTTCAGAAGAAAAATATTTAACAGTAGGAGAATGATTATCATTCATGATACATCCTGTCTAGGTAATATTCTTTAGTGGTTAAATATGTTTTGAAAGAAGTTTTTTATTAGAAAAGTGATAATGTTGAATGAAAGAAGCAGATAGAAAGTTATATACCATATAATCTCCATTTTATAAAACTCATGTATATTCACTTGAGAAGCTATCAAAATATTGGCTATGGATTGTGAAGCTATAGGATAATTGAAGTTTTCATTTTACTTTTTTTCCAAGTTTTCTTTAATGAGAACATGCGACAACTGTAATAAAAAATTAAAATATCGATGGGGCTCCTTTGAGCCATCTGGTGTCTTGTTCCTTTCTCAAATGCAGCCTTAATCTTGTACACACACATTATGGGCTCACCAGGAATGAATTGGAGGCCCCACTAGAATGATTTAACCAATTAACTTATTCATTAACTGCCATGGTATCTTATATGTGCTGGACAAAAGATCTAGAATAATCCTCATTATGGGCTGGACAAAGGGAATATTTGAAATCCTTCTCTCTCATTCCTTTCCAGCTCTCTCATGGAATTCCCACAGGGACTAATGCCCAGAAAAAAAAGGGGCAAAGTGGCATTAGAGTCTTTGAAAGGAGAATGAGTTCAAGACGTGCCCATTGTCAAAGCCAGAGCAGGATTCCCATGAAGTGCGCGTGTGTTTACTAATTATCCCAGGCTTTCAACAGCATTTATCTTCTTTGTAATGCATTCTTGGACTCTGTTAAAACTTCCTGATGCCTTTCTCTATACTACAGCTATTTTAGAAACGAACCCATCACCATTTTTCCTTATATTAAACTACCAAGAGGAAATTTTAATAATTTCTACAAGTGCATCTGGGGCAAAACTAACATCCTTGTATAAAATAAGTTTTGAAAAACTTTTTGACATAGCTTTGAGCCAGTGATACCAGTTTTGAACTCTCACCTTAAGGATATCATCCAAGGTAAGATGGGGGAAAGAATATTTTATCACTAAAGGTAGTATTATACTGTCAGCTATAGTAGAGGAAAGTTGAAAATAAGGCGAAATAAATATCTGACACAAAGTGAATGGGTTTTGCAGTAATCGTGTTCACTTGCTGGGTTAAATGCAACCATTTGAAATGATGGCTTTAAATAACAGGAGGCAGAGTATAAAATGTTCATTGCCTTAGGTTCAGTTTCTATTATCAGTGTGTGGGGGTGTGCAAATTTGTGTACAGAGATTGATGTTTCAAGGGACTTTGCCACATAGGGACACAGATGTCCTCCTATATCCACCTGAATCCTGTAATTGTGCTGGTATCACTATTAATTGTGTGTTAATAATCACATGTTGGAGGTGACTTGGAGGAGTCCAGGTGGTCACTGAGTGGACAGATTAGTCTTTAAAAATCTTGGTCCTCAAGATGTACCCCCCAGCATGTCCCTGAATTTCATTTTGGTAAAGCGTCAGATGACCCTTGACTGACTTCAATTCATAGAAACTGTCATCTCATCTCTCACCTGTTAAGTTTGGTGGATGAGCATTGATTGTTCATGGTCCACTGTATCAGCCTGTTTTGTGTGGCTGTAACAGAGTACCTGACGCTGGGTAATTAATTAAAAAAAAAGACATTTCTTGGCTCATCTTTCTAGAGGCTGGGAAGTCCAAGAACATGGCACGGGCATCTGACAGGACCTTATTACTGTGTCATTCTCTGGTGTAAAGCAGAAGGGCAAGAGAGGATGCGAGAAAAGGCAGGGAAGGGGGAAGTCCACTTTTATAACAGTCCACTCTTGCAATGAACCATTCTCACTATAAAATTCACCCTCATGACCCACTCATCTCCCCTGAGGCCCTACCCCCACACTGTTGCCTGGGAGACTGTTTCCAATACATGAACACTGGTGGACACGTTCAAACCATGACACACACCCTCCCTGGCTGGCCCACGTACCCCTCTGCACCTGCCTCCCTGCTCCAGCCTCGAATAGCCCTCTTCCCTGAACCTCCTGGAATGCTTGCTTTCATTTGCCTGGGTATGTGTGGGTTTGAAAGTAGTCACTAGGAATCAGGCCCATGAGCTTTGAATGGAGTATCTTTACCTTTAGCTTACTGGTTTCTTATAGAGTACTTTTAACTCTGTAGTGAGTCAGGCTTTTCTATAAAACAACTGTTTTAGGAATTAGCCCCTTCACCTTACTTTACCGTCTAGATTAACAAAAAGGTTATTTTTCAAATGATAACATGTATTGCTGGAGAAGGTGCAGGTTCGGTAATCTCATAGGATCCCCCTACTTCCTTCTTCCCTCACTGTGTTCCCCTCCTGATCCCCTCCTCACTCTCCCTCTGAAATGTCCCCTGACCGCGAGTCCACCCACCCCTCTTCACCTACCTCTCCATTCATCTATTCACCCATAGATACACACATACAACACATATTTATCGAGCATCTACTTAAGCAGTGTTCTAACCACTGAAGATACAACAGTGAACGAGACAGACAAAATCTCTTTTTTCATATATAGTTAATATATTTTATAATATTTGTATTTTTCATAAATAAAAAAATCTGCCCTAATGAACAAACAGGTAAAACTTCCTCTTCTAAGTATTTAGTCATCTCTTCTGTTCCCTTTAAGTATACCTCCATTAACACACTGCATTGGTGTCAGGCTGACTCCCCACCAAGCTGTGGAGTCAGCTTATATCTACAATGCCTTGTCTGAGTCACCTTGCCCTGTGGACTTGTATTCATGATGCTGAGGGTTGCCATCCCTCTTCCTTATGTATAATTATCTAAGTGAATTTGTCAAAAGGAAGGGGAGTGGCTGAGCGTGGCTCACACTTATAATCCTAGTACTTGGGAGGCTGAGACAGGAGGATCAGGATTGCAGGTTTGTGGCCAACCTCAGCAACTTAGGCCTTGAGACTCTTTCAAAATTAAAAAATAAAATAAAATAGGAATGGGGGTGTAGTTCACAGGTAGAATGCCCCTGGGTTCAGTCCTGAGTATCACAAAAAAAAAAAGAAAAGGAAGGGGAGTAATGTGGAACCTTATATTTATTGAGCACCTATTGCATACCAAGCCTTGAATCTTTATGAGCTCCTGTACCCTTCCAAACATGCATTTTGTTCCTATTTTACCATTTTACAGCAGAGGAACCTGAGGACTAGAGAAGTCAAATGACTGGCCTGAGTTCTCAAAGCTGGTGATTGCAGACCAGGATTTATACCCAGTTCCACAGGATTCCATCACAGTTCTCTCTGCTTACATCATTGGCTCTGAGAAAAGAACGGGTCTCCGGTTTCATACAGTAGTAATTAGCAGCTGAAAGACAGGCCCCATCTCCCTATCCCACCCTTGCTGATTTTCCTTAGGACCCCTGGAAGGGAGAGCCCTGATTTGATGGAAGGAGTATGGGCTTATGAGATTCTGACACAGCAAAGCCATTCACTGCCCTCAACACGTAATTTTAACCTCTCATTCTTGCAGATTTTCTTATTACATTTTACTGCCAAAGAAAATGGTTCTGCCATCTAAATCCCATCATATGGGTCCCGACTGTATTACAAACCCAGGGATGTCCATCTAGTAAGTATTGGATTGACCTTTTGAGACTGAGATTGGAAAAAATAAAAATAAAATCACCACTCAAAATATATTTCACAAGCTGGGGGAATGATACAGAAGTCCATCTGTCTATGCCAAACTGTTGGTGACCCTTAAGAAAGCCCACGGGGTTGGTCTGTATGTGAGTGGCAAGGCAGGCTGGAGCACTGTTGGGTGGACTCTCAGGATTTATCACCCAGATCCTGCTGGGACATCCCAGGCCTCTTCCTCAGTTAGTGGCAGCTGCTGTTCATAACCACCTCTCATCCCCGCTTACTTTCTGAATATTGTTTGGGGGTCATTGGCCCCCGTCATCAGAACAAAACATGGCTCTGAGCTGGGGAAGTAAATGAAGCCTATTTTCTTATGGATAACAGAGGGCTGGTGAGATGGGTGACCCGTTGCCATGTGCGGTCCCCAGGAGGTCTCCTGTCTTCCTCAGTAATAGCTGTCATCGTATTCACAGCAGCTCATATCTCCTTTGTGCCTTGTCTCAAGGCACTTATGGAATTTGGGGGCCACAGTTCTCTGGTATGTGTCAATGCACACCCCCTGGAGGGCACTGCTAGGGTAGGAGAAGCCAGTGCTCTGGGCTGCTGTGAATTCTTCATGTGGCTTTTCTCCTTCCAGAACATGCAGTAAGAAAGCCCATGGGGGCTTCGAGTGAGTCCTGGGAGAACAGGAAGCCCACTGTGAGCAGTGTGGTCCGGGCTCATTGTGGCCTTCCCTCGGCAGTGAGGCCTGTGTGTCAGGTCAGCTGACATTTTGTACATGCCAAAGTGCTTGGCCTGAGCCCACGACACTCCCTGCAGTGACCAGGAGAAAGCCTGGCTCCCCTCCAGCCCAAGTTTCTTGAAAGTATTCAGTGAACTTGTGCCATGAAAGCACCTTGAAACTAAAAGGTAATTGGGAGACGTGATCATCATTAACACCTTGTTCTTTGTGTCAAGGGGCCTGCAAACCAGTCCTGGTTTTATTGCTCTGCAAGTCGGGCAGTGTGGGTTGACAGCAGAGGCAGGGCCTCAGGCCCCGGCTCTACGTTCTGCTTCTGTTGCTTAGTTGCTGGGCGACCTTGGGTGAGTCATTTCCATTGGCTGAGGTCTGCTTCCGCACTGTATGTAGAGACTGTTTCTGTCTCTTGGGACTTCTGTTGAGGTCAGATTAGAAGATGGGAGTGAAAGTGCTTTGCAAATTGTAGAGCTTTGCATGCTCTTTATTTGAAATAAAATTTAGTTTGAAACAGGGTGTCACTAAATTGCTGAGTCTGGCCTCGAACCTGTGATCCTACTGTCTCAGCCTCACAAGTACTGGGATTACAG
Organism: Glis glis; assembly: GCA_004027185.1. Lineage (NCBI taxonomy): Eukaryota > Metazoa > Chordata > Mammalia > Rodentia > Gliridae > Glis > Glis glis. The sequence continues at coordinate 100,615 of PVJS01000122.1, read as the reverse complement.
GTATGTGCCACCGTGCTCAGCTGAGATGAGGGAGAAGAGTTCTGTTAGGGTGTTTTTACTGTCTTCCCCTGAAGGACTTACTACTGAATTAAACCAATTATTGGGTTAGAAGTCTAGTTGTATATAGGCTAGGGTGGTTTCCAGATCTTTCTCAAGAGGAGAGTTTGCTAGGGTTGGAGAGTGGGGTGGAGATAATGAGGACAGCAACATATTGGAGGTGACGAAAGAAATTACCCCGTATTGAGTGCCTGGCGTGGACTAAACTTGGCCCATGCCTTAGGTGCTTCTTATGTATTCCATTTAATATCTCACAAAGAGAGGCAGCGGTCTCACCCCCTCCCAAACACACACAAGGATGAAACTGAGGCTTGGAGAAGGTTCACTAGCTGGGCTAAGTCACACAACTGCCAAATGACAGGAGGATTTGACACCAGGTCAGTGTGACCTCTAAGTCCATCACTTTCCGCTGGGTCCTGGGAGCACCCTTGAAACATCACATTGGAGCTGTTGACTTCTGGGGGTTGGGCCATGCTGCAACCTCAGCAGAAGCTGGTGAGTAAAAAAGACAGAGCAAAGCCACAAGATGCAAGGCATCCCATGCTGTTGAGACATGTCCTGCTGAAGGACGAGTTAATCGGGCTGTCAAACACACTGGGCCTTGCAAAGCCCTCTTTGGGTTGAGCTACTGGTCCCCCTCATATCCTCATTCTTCACTCTTATTCTCCTTCCCTTGTATGTGAAGGGAAGACTTGTTGATATGTTCTTGTGAAGTACGTATTGTTGGGTGCTCAAATGATTTCAATTTACATTGTTGTATAGTGCTATAAATCTCATCCTATTTCCCGCTTTTTTCTTGTAGCACTTTGCTTTTAAGATCCAACTGTGTTGCTGTGTGTAGCTTAGCCTGCTATTTGTAACTGCTGCACAATAGTCCTGATGTGCATTCACTGTCTCTTATATATGTATGCCCCCCAGAGGGGGGATGGTTTCCAGCCCTCTGCCATTACTAACAACGCTGTAGTGGACATCTCCCTGCCTGCCTCCTGCTGGACTCTGTGGGAATTGTTTCAGACAGTTTCCTGGGATAGAGATCACATGTGTATTTAACTTGACTCAGTAGTACCATATTGCTCTCCTCCCAGACCGCCTCAATCTGTACTTGCACTGGCATGAAACTTCCTTTATCCTGTATCCTGGCAGAGCCTCTGAAAGTAGGGGTAGAACTTTCTATTTTTGCTAATCTGATAGGTGCAGACATAACTTATTGTTTTTTGGTTTTGTTTCCATTTGTTTGACTATAATTAGGTTGGAGTATCTACATAAGCATATTGCCCTTTTGGGTTTCTCTTCATTGAATTACTTCTCCATATCCTCTGTCCATTTATCAGTGAAGGTTCCTGACATTTTCTTGTCTGCTGGAAGGAGTTCCTAGTGCAGTCTGAATATTAATCCCTTCTCACCGTTAGACAAGTATCTTCTCCCAAATTATATACATCTATTAATTTTGTTAATCAATCCTTAATTCTGGGCTTATCACATTCATCACTTCTTTGCCTTAGAATTCATGCCTTTGGGGGTCTTAAGCAGCCTTTCCCTGCCACCAGGTCACAGAGATATTCTCTGACGTTTTCTTCTAATAACTCCTGGAGGCAGAGTGAGCGTCAGGCTCACATTCCTCCTAGCAGAGGGCCCAAGCTTTATGAATCCCAGGCTGACCTGGAGGATAAAGAGTTTTGTTTTATTTCCTTCCACAGACCCCATGAGCCAACAGGAAAGCAATTAGGCAGAGAGGCCTTTAATTAAATTTTCCATTTTTTAATTTTTCTGAACTTCAGGGGTGCTCATACCTCACACCATGGAGGCAATAGTTAATGAGTGGAGGTGTCCCCCAGGAGCTCTGCCACTGTGACAGCTTGAGATGCGGAGACCTTCGGTCCCCAATCGCCACTCTAGTCTGGTAATCCATGGTGTCAGTTGCAGAGGCACTGGTGAAGTTCAAAGTCAGTAAGGAGGAGGAAGGAGACAGGCCTGCGCAGTGGTGATAATGGTGTGGCCAGCCCAGGCTGCCATCTTACTGGCTCCATCTCCATGCAGGGGCCACAGTGAATGTGAACAGCTAGCTCAGGGGATCACGTAGCCTCAGCCCTTTGCTGGGCTTCGCTTCTAGAGGCTATGCCTTGGACAGATCAGTTCCATGTGACAAGAAAAAAAAAATCCTAGAAAACCGAAACAGAGCAGGGGGAGCTCAAATGTTACCCTGTCTGTCCTCCTTCCCTCACTAATGGGGAAACAGGCCCAGAGTGAGGAAGTATTTGGTGGACCTGGCACACCTGTAAGTTGGAGACGCAGGGCCGGATCTCTAGCTGCTTCATCTGGAAAGACCCTGGGCTTGTGAGACAGTCCCAGGTTCGAACCAAGTGCTAAGAAACCTTCATCAACAATTGCAAAAGTGACTATAATACTTATCACTGTCGTCAGCGCTTTACATGAGCTCTTGGGGGATTTTCACCCAGTCTTAGGTTAGAGAAGGTTCTGGAAGGAAATGGGCAGAGGTCTACAGGTGAATTGGCAAAGAGCTGGTTGAATGAATGGATGGATGGATGACTGAGTTTGAATTTCAGAGGACGGATACTTCCCCACCCTATTCTCTCTCTCTCTCTCCCAGCCCAGGGAGCCTGCTGGTAAATTGCTAACTGGCAGGGTGAGAGGAAAAGATATCTTCCCTGACTATCAATTGTTTGAGAGTTTCACTTAAAGCTGAGCACCTGTTCTATTGAAGTGCTCACCTCTGTCCCTCTCCACTGCTTTGAACCCTATCCCCGGTCTTTGGGAAGGGGAAGATGCAAAAGGAAAGGCGAGTGGAAGCGGTGTTAATCATGCTTAAATGTAATGGGCCTCTCTGAACCCTGGTAGATGAGAATTATACATGCTGATTTCATCCACTACTTAACTCAGGGGGTGACAGGCTGCAATTGAAGAGGCTTCAGCAGGTTAAGTGCTCCAAACCCTTGTCCAGGTTCTTAAGCTTCTCTCAGAAACCTCTGAGACCGGTTGATAATTTGGTGGTGTCATTTCGAGTGATTCCTGGCCCCGCCAGCAGCAGGAACAGTTCCTAGTTTTAAAAAAAAAGATTTCATCCCCCAGTATGTGGCCTGTTCTTTTGTTGTCTTCAGACCTGAGACTATTAAGAGAAAAGACGGTGGAGAAGAGATTCTACAAAGAATGAAAATCAGGCAGGAAGGGAGGGACCTGTGTGTTTCACAAATGCCAGAGCCCCCTCTGCAAAGCTTCCTTTCTACCGGAGTTGGAAAAGAAAGGAGGGAGAGAGCTAACATTTATTTGCCATTTACCAAGTACCAAGTACCTGTTTGTCCTGAATTTATCGACCCCACACCTCTCTGTGAAACACAGGTTATGTGGAAATGAGGCTAATTGGTTTGCACATGGATGACGACGATGATCAAAGCTGATATTAACATGGCAGGCACTATTCTAAACTCCTGGCATGCACATTACCATATTTACTCCTCATAGTAACCCTGTAGGGAAAGTGCTGTAAGACCCACATTTTTTAGGATGAGGAAAATAAGGCATAGAAAGGTTAAGTAACTTGCCTTAGCGAGTAAAAGGCAGAACTGGGATTCAGAGGCAGGCAGATGGGCTCCAAAGTCTGCTTTTCATGCCGAGGAGGGGAGCTGGAGAACAGGTGTGATACACTGTAAACAGGCTTGCCCTCTCAATGGCTCCCTGAAAAGGATGGTGCTCTTAAGCACAGTATTACAGGTGACCATTCACTGAGCGCTGACCAAGAGTTGCGCCATACCTGTTGCTTCGTCTTGCAGTGTATTTAATTCTCACTATCCCCAGTTGAGATAGGTGGAAACTGAAGGTCAGAGAGGTCAAGCGATTTACCCAAGATCATACTGCTAATTGGTGCTCTGGGTCACTTTCAAGCTAGATGGTGTCTCTTGCTGGCTCCTCTCATTAAATTTATAAAATCATTACTGGAGGGTTGATCTGTTGAACAAACAGTTGTTCAACAAACATTGAGTGGCTGCTCTTGGCCACGCTGTGGTAGGAGACCAGAGATGAGACCGACCCATCCTGCCCTGGAGGAGCCCCGAGTCTGGGTTAGGCCCTGGCCTTGCTGCCTTCCTGCCCCCTCCCCAGGGGCCACAGGAAGCTGGGAATGGCAGGACTCAGCCTGTCTCAACACCATGCAGGTTTCCTTCTGACCAAAGACATAGCAGTCTCCACTTGTTTTATCAGAGACCATCTCTATTATTTTTGCTTCTAATCTGACACAAAGGTAGTTTGAGACCCTTGATGCTGAGAAATAAAAGACCCCCCCAAAGAAAGATCAATAACCATCCAAATTATCACACTTTTTGAAGGCTGCAAAGAAGTTTCTTTTTTCTTTTCCCTTTGGTCAAAGCAGGCCATATGAATGTCACATTTGTTCTGTTTCACTCCTTTTTCTTTTCTTCCAATAGTTTGGCTCAAAATGATGATAAAATTGCTCCATTTTTAGGTGGTTTCAGCAGCCCATTGCCACATTGGATTAACATGAATGAGTTATTTCCAAAGCCTCAGTTCCTACAGCCAAGGAAATCATAAGTGTATATATGTATATATATTTTTTTCACAAGTAGCAATTGACAAAATGATGGCAATTCTTCCATTGTACCTAATCAATAACAGATGTGCATCAGGGAAGGTGTGATGTGTGTTAACTCCCAGCAGGAGGAAGTTTCAAAGAACCCTTTTCTTAGACTCTCCTGGAAAGGGAGAGGGGGAAACACAGGGAGAAAGAAGTGAAAATGAGTGTACACCGTGCTCTGCCGATGCCCTCTTGCTGGCTGACTTATAGGAAGTGGCTTCTTGTAAAGGAGCCCTCCATGAGAGGGTCAGGGCTTCCAGCAATTATGCCTATGCTGGGTTCAGAAGGAAAGAAAGAGAAAACACCATTTTTGAGCAAGGATGCTTTTGCAGATGTTCACACATAGATTCACTTGTTTTTCCCAATTTTGTTATGTGGGCTAGATCTTAATTCCCCTGTTTTGATAGATATGGAGATGGAGGCCCCTGGCCCAAGGAAAGACTTGCCCATGGTGATGTAGCCAGTGTGTATCAAAATCAGGATGTGAACCCAGGTTTGAGTCATTCCAAAGTTTAGCTTCTTTTGTAGTATTTTCCTGCCTGAGCTATGTAAATGACACCTACCATTGGTTTATTCTTGTAGTGCCCAGCGCCTGCACATGCTAGGCAAGCACTCTACCACTGTACTACAACCCCAGCCCTTTTCATGTTATTTTGAAATTTGAACATTCAATCCTCCTGCCTGAGCCTGCCGATTAGCTTGTATTATAGGTGTGTGCCACCACACCCAGCTACAGGTGTGCACCACCACACCCAGCGATACCCGCCTTACTATTATTTACTGATCTAAGGGGGGAGAAAAATTAACAAGTCTCAAGTGAGAGCTGTCAGTGGGTGAGTAGACAGTGACTGATCTGCAGCCCTGTGCCTCTGACAAACCTGTGGATGGAATGATGGGGGTTTGTCTGTGGTGACTTCATTCATCCATGAACTATTTACTGTGATGTGCTTTCTCCTGCGTTTGCCTCTGTTTCTGCTGCTGGCTACTCTAGGAGCACAAGAGGAACAGAACTCATCTCTGATGAGCCCCCCTCAAAGGGCTGAAGTGAGTGTCGGGGAGACAGGGATGTTGACTGCAGGTACACAGTGCGGCGGAGTGGCACAGGGTGGTGGGATTGCAGTCTAATCAGGGCTGAGGGGAAAACTGCCAATGGTTACATTACCTCAAAAGGCCCACGAGAGAGGGCCTTTTGCTCCAGATGCAGAGAGATGATCATGTGGTGAGAGGGAGTGTGGATTTACATTCCCCATCAGGCTCATTCCGGGCATCCCCCTCATCCAGGGTTTGCACCCAGCCACAGGGGTTGGCGCGTTCTTTCCACTGCCCACTCTCTCTCCTTGGCAGCCCCATGCATAGGAACTCCAGGACACAGGTACCATGCATGTTCCCCTGGTGGTGTGGCAAATGCCATGGTAGAGATTCTCTGAGGACCGTGGGAGCCCCAGCCAGCAGGGCCTTCACGGGAAGGTGACCTGCAGCTGGTGGCTCCTGAGAAGGGCCTTGGGGAATGATAACAGGTACGCAGCCCGAGACCCTGCCAGGTGTCAGATCTGGGGGTGAAGCAGCTGTGGGAGGGTTCGCGGAAAGAGCACAGCAACAAAAGGGGCCAAGAATGCTTATGTTTCATGATGAAGCAAGTTAACAATGTAGAGGGTCTAATATGATAGCCACCAGCTTTCTGTGGCTCTTTTATTTTTGTACTGGGAATTGAACCCAGGGGCATTCTACCTCTGAGCTACACCCCCAGCCCTTTTTATTTTCATTTTGAAACAGGGTCTCACTAAGTTGCTGAGGCTGTCCTCAAACCTGTGATCCTCCTGTCTCAGATTCTCAAGTACTGGGTTTATAGGTGTGTGCTACCATACCTTGCTGAGAAACTTTATAAGTATAAAATACGCACTGGATTTTGAAGACCAGCTCCCCTGCTAAAAAAGCAATGTAATATTTCTCTTTGTTTTATATATAAAAATATGTAACCTTATATATATGTAATTTTATGTACAAAATACATAATTTTATATATAAAATGTATAATTTATGTTGGTTAAAATATATAATTTTTATATGGTTAGCATTATTAAAATAATATTATTTTGAATGTTTTGGGTTCAATAAAATCTCTTATTAAAATTAACTTCATTTGTTTATTTTTACTTTTTTACTCGCGCACGCGTGTCTGGTACTGGGGAGTAAACCCAGATCTGCGCACATGCTGGGCAAACACTTCACCACCGAGCTACACCCCCAACCCTTATTTTTACTTTTGAAATGTGGGTAGATAATTTTACATTTCTGATGTGGGTCAGATTTAATTTCTCTTGGACAGTGCTGGTCTAGACCAGAATCTGCAAACCCTAGCCCAGGGGCCAAATATGTCCTTCTACATGTTTTTGTGTGGCTTGTGTGCCAAGGAAAATTCTTACATTTAAATGGTGTGTGTGGGGGGGGGAATCAAAACAAAAATAATATTTTGTGGCAAATGAAAATTGTATGAAATTCAAATTTTAGTGTCCATAAATAAATTCCTCTTGGATGACTGCCACACTCGTTTGTTTACATATTGTCTGTGGCTATTTTCGTGTTCCAGTGACAGAGTTGTAGTTGTGACAGAGACTGTATGCTGCTGCTACAGGAGCTCACTCGTGCACCCTGGGAGTCCTCTGTTTCCCCACCTCCTTATCCTGGCTCACACTGTCCCTCTGCTGCAGTACTTCCCTTCCCTCTGCCATGTCCCAACTCTCCCCTCCTTCAAGGCTGAGCTCAATGCCACTCTCTTGGGAAACTCTCTCCTGTATCCCCAATACCAACACATGCTTGGGGTTACTCAAGCTTTCTAAACCTCACTTTTCTCATCTGTAAAGTGGGGAATAATAACACCTACCCACTGAGTAATAACAGGGATTCTCGGGCAGTGCAGTGGCATTCAGTCAGTATTGCCTCCGCTGCCACTGTTATTACTCGGATGCATCTTATGGGGTTTAATATGGCCTGCGACTTGACATATCTTACCATGAACAAGACTGATTTTAACACGACTTTGTTTCTCCTTGCATATGTGCAGGACATCCTCTGGCTTCTGGGCCCTGAGCCTGGACATGGGAGGGGTTTGGGACATAGTTATAGCACAAATGAGTTAATCTCCCCTTTCATCAGACTCAGATGACAGACAAACACACACTCACCTCCTTTTGTTCACCTCCTCTACCCCCGCCCTGGTCCCAGCCACCAGGCTCTCCTGCTTGGATTACTGTTCCTAACTGGTCTTCCCAGCACTCTGTCCCTTCTGATCCGTGGCATGCTGGTAAGAGTTTAACAACTGGAACACTGTTCTCTGAGAGGGAAACAAGGGCTCCTGATGTGCAGTGTGGCTGTTTCTGTGGTGTGAATGTTCCCCCCATTGCTGATTTCAGGCTGCCCATGTCACTGAAGGGGGAGTTGGGAAGAGAGGCACATAACCAGCCAGCCGTGCAGACCAGCTCCAGTGCCTCCAGCTCACTGTCCCCTCCACAGCCATGGAGACCCTTCACAATTCATGATACAGTTGCTGCAGGGAGCGTTGCGTCTGGCTAGCTCAACAAGGGCTGTGATGGGTCTCAGAAGGCGGAGCCCTGGGATTTTCCTTCCTGGAAGACCATTCAATACTTCATCTTAAATCTTTGGGAAGGATGTTGTCACATCAGAGGGGCACTTACCTAGCATTTAATGGGTGCTTTGGGGGCGATATGGTGCTTAACATCCCACTCAAAACCTCTTGGGGCTGTAACTTGTAGTGTCAGAAATTGAAAAACAAGTTGTTACTTGTACTTTGCTAAATATTTGTAATTATATATATTTTCTCCAAAGTCTGAGTGGCAACACCATATTTATCCCACAATCAAAGCCATTGTGGATTAGCAGGTAAATACTTCATTAGAAGGATTTTGAAACATGTCTCCCAATGGTTTTTGTTTTCTTCTTAAAAACAACTAGATTTTAAAGAAAAGGCAATGTATCTATTGTACTGTAAACACGTCTAGTCGAGTAATTCTGAGTATCTCTATTAAATGCACTTGAGAAAAGAGACTTACAAGGTAATAAATTACAGAAACTTTTTTTTGTTTGTTTTTTGTTTTTGTTTTTTGGGGGTACCAGGGGTATGCCCCCATCACTATTTCATTTCTATTTTGAAACAGAGTATCACTAAGTTGCTGAGGGCCTTGCTAAGTTGCTGAGGCTGGCCTCGAACCTGTGGTCCTCCTGGCAGAGACTGATTTTTAAAGCAAATGTAGGACAACTAATATCATAGGCAGGACCACTGGCATAGGAGTGAGACTGGGAAGGGGTTAAACCCTCACTTTGGCACTTAGAGGTGAGTAACTTGGGGCTTTAATGTAATCTGAATCTCAGTTTCCTTATCTGTAGTATTGGGATTATAATACCTCTAGGAGTTGTTGCTGAATTAAATGAGATAGTGTGTGACCTGCCATGTAACAGGTATTAAATAAGAGCTTGTTACTTTTGTTCCCATTATTATTAATATCATATAATAATTTATTATCCACTAGTAAATTGGCCTCATTCAGATTTTTAGCATAGCTTTCTCACACCCATGTGGACTTTAGAGCTATAGTAATTTGGGAGCCATTATTAATGGAGATAATGGGGGAAAAAAGAGAGAAAGAGAGAGACTCAGGCAGGGAAAAAATGTGTTGAGATTATGAGGGAGCAGGAAAGAGATGGAGAAAGGAATTCTCTTCCCCCAGGCCTTGAAATCCACACAGGACCATGAGGCAAGTAGAGCATGTTGAGATATAAGGCAGGTGACAGGGTTCTGATGTGGTTGGAAAGGCACATGTAGTTCGTGGTCATGGTCTGTCCCATTCACTGCTCTATCCCTGTCCCCAGCAAGTGCAAACTCTGGCAGATGTAGTTATGGAACAGGTATATGTTTACCAAACAGTTCCCATGGCCAGAGCTAAGATTACTCATCCTTTTGTTTCATGGATGGTGCTTGAAAAAAATACCTCCTCGCTGATGTCACTTAGGTAAAACAAAGGTCACTCAAAGAATTTTTCCATCTCAATCAGCAAAGTAACTTTCATCTCCGGGAACACAATGGGAGTGAGAAGGTGGGAGCCAGCAGCTCCAGGTAAAAACATCAAAGTCATTGAACATTAAGATAAACTGCCAAACCCACAACAGATTCCTTTGACATCTGTGTTTCTTGCAGTAAAGCAGAGTCATTGGCATCTCATTGCAACAATGAAGGCCGAGGACCTGGAAGTGCGCATAGCTAGCAGATCTTAGTAGATGAAGAGGAAATATATAGGACACATAAATGTAGAGTCACATAGAAACAGGATGGGCAAAATAGCTCTTTTTATAAAGTATATTATTATTAGTTTCATTTAGCAAAATGATATGAAGAGATTTCATACGTTTATTCATAACCTAGGTCCCCCAGATCCATTTTTCAAAGATAATTCTGATAATTACATCTTCTGAAAGTCAGCTATGCTTCGCACCCACTATCTCATTTAACCCTCACACCAGCCGTGGAGGATACATCCTGTGTTAGCCCCATGTTTCACACAAGGACACATGAGCATGAGCTTCAGAGTCCATTTCAGAGATAGCTGCATTAGGGATAAATCGCACCAAGACCACACAGCTGTCAGCATCATAGCCATGAGTCAAACTTAGGTCCATCCAATTCCAAAATCCATAATTGCTAAATCATAAGTTGTTTTCTAGTAAAGTGTTACATTTCCCAAATTCATATTTTTCTACTTTCAAGTTGGGGAAAGAACGCTCACATCAGGGTGAATCTCAAACTCAAATCCCTACAGGATCAGGCACACAGAGCAAGAGGCTGGGTGGGGAGTGTGGCAGTGAACCCACAGTGGCCTCTCTCAGGGGGCAGCGGTCACTCAGTCCCAGCTCACTGTGGTCAAAAAGGATGCAGGTATTTGGCCATTACACTTGTTACTGTTACTAAAGAAACTAGAAATTCAGATTTTTTTATGTGAAGCTTTAGGAATTTAACATATTATCAGTTAGTTTATTTAAAATAAAAACCGGCACAGTGTTAGAGTTAGAGGAGAAATAAGTGCCAGTGTTCTATTGTGCAATAGGGTGATGATGGTTAACAATATTGTTCTAAACAGTTCAAGACAGCTAAAAGAGAGATCTTTAATATTCTTGCCATAAAGAAGTGATAGCCAGGCACGGTGGCACACACCAGTAATCACTGTACTTGGGAGGCTGAGACAGGAGAATCCCAGGTTCACAGCCAGCCTCAGCAACTTAGCGAGACACTCCACAACTTAGTGAGAACCTGTTTTAAAATAAAAAATAAAATAGGGCTAGGGATGTATCTCTGAGGTAGAATGCCTCTGGGTTCAATCCCCAATACCACACAAACACACACACACACACACACACACACACACACACACA
>PVJS01000122.1:0-89417 GCA_004027185.1 Glis glis | reverse complement strand
GAAATTGCAGAGGGCCTCACTAAGGGGGGGGGAGAGAGAGAGAGAGAGAGAGAGAGAGAGAGAGCGCTGAGGCTGGCCGCGAACCCGGATCCTCCGGTCTCCGCCTCCCAAAGTACTGGGATTACAAGCGTGCGCCACCACGCCCGGCTACACACACATTTTTAATATGCTTCTCATAAAGAAATGATAGCTGGGAATGGTGACACATGCCTGTGATCCCAGTACTTGGGAGGCTGAGACAGGAGGATCACAGGTTCAAGGCCAGCTTCAGCAAATTAGCGAGACCCTGTTTCAAAATTAAAAGAGGGCTGGGGGTATAGCTCAGAGGTAGAATGCCCCTGGGTTTCAGTCCAAGTAACAAAAAATATCTAAAAAAGGTTGAGGGATGATAAATGTATGAAGTGATAGACTAAATACCATGATTTGAGTATTAACACAATGTGTACATGTATTGAAATTTCACACTATATCCCATAAATATGCATAATTCTTATGTGTCAATTAAAAAGTTGAACATAATAATAAATACGAATTTTAAAAAGACAAAAAAAACCCATATAAGCCAACAACAAAACATGCAGGAAAAAAAACTAGAAAAAAATGATTAATGGAAAAAAAAAGTTGAGTTCAGTTTTTCTGATACCTGACACTTACCAAAATGTATAACTACAATGCACCAATAAATGTAATTAAAAAAACTAGAAAAAAATGATTAATGGAAAAAAAACATGCAGGAACTGCACTCCACCTGTGTGGGGTCAGTGTCTACCCCTCCATGGTCTGTTCAGAGTAGTCAGCAGAGAGAGACTGTGTGATTGTGCCAACGCTGTTGCCATTGCTCACATTTTATAACTCTCTCCTGGAGTGTTCTTTGGAACAAGGAGACGGGCTACACTATGAAATCAGTCTAATCATAATAGTTAAAGCCCATTGACTACTGAGTATGTGCAGGCATTTACCTACATTATTTTGTTGAATCCTCCAGCACTCCCATGGGACATTATCATCCTTCTTTTACTGGTGAGAAAACAGATTCAGAGAGCCTGAGAGACTTACCCAGGGTCTCAGGGTCTCAGAATCATGAGAAAGCAGAGCAGCATCTGAACCCTGGTCTGCCTGGCTTCTAAGTCTGTGCTCGCAACCTCTGTACTGCACGGTCTCCCCAGGCTCTATAAATATTGAAGGGCTGCCTTGGTCATTGCTTTCTTCAGTGCCCAGGGTTTGTCAGGACTGGATGTCAGAGAGTGTGGGAACTTGTTCTGGAAATGAACACCTTGCCTGGAAAAGCATCAGTCTTCCAAGTAAAGTGCTTTGTGTATCATAAAACCTTCAATTTAGCTCCATTATATTTTAGGTCCATGAGGGATAGATTGCAGCTCCTGCTTTCCCGCTGATTAGAGCATCCTATTTACGTGTATACTGTACCTATTAGATGGCGCACTTTGCAGAATTAGCTCCCTGATGAACAGGTATTATTTCCCCCTCTGCTGACATGCAGCAGCTGTCTGCACTGATTGTGTTCGAGCCTCTGCACCTAAAGTGGGGATGCCGGGGGAAATGGTGCAAAACTCAGCAATTACACGTCTTGCCTTCGCGCTCACAGATATGTGAGACTGGGTCCTACTGATGGAACCCATTTTACTACTTATAGGCAAACTCGGACAAACCATTTAATCAGCTTTGGCCTCATTTCCTCATCTGTTAAATGGGAACGATCTTTTTCCTAACTGGGTGCAGGATCGAGTCCAGATCTCTTGAGTGTATTGGTTTTGTTTCAACTTCTGTGACTCTGAGCCTCTGAATATGTGCTTAAGTGTGGAAGAACTCAGGGCCTAGTGTAAGCATTGGTCCAGTGTCTATGGCCCAGGTTTTATTTTCTATGAGGCCAGCCAGTTGTCCTGACACAGCTTATGGAATAGTCTATTCTTTCCCTCCACTGATTGGAACTGCCACTTCAGCATATAGCAAATCCCACTGTGCCTGTGTCCTCTTCTGTTGTATGTTTATCTGCCGGTCTATCCCACACTGTCAAGAGCATAGCTTGATATCTGGAAGAGCAACTGACCCTCATTTCTTCTTTCAGAGTTTTCCATTTGTGTCCGTCAGGGTCTCAGCAGGAAATAGATGGCACATTCAAAAGGGGTGGCTGAAGAGAGTTTCAGGAATGGACTATTTACAGAAGTATGTGCAAGAACAGGATGGGACATGACAAGTGGCAGTAGAGTATCCAGAGACTACAACAGTGGGGAGTTGTTACTACCTGAGGCCTAAGGGGTGAGAGGGAGATTCAAGTACTGGAACCCAGAGAGGTGCTCTGTGGATGGGGTTTATTGAAGGATTTGAAGCTCACAATGGCATGGTTGTATCCATGCCTAAAAAACAGTACTCTGAGCTGGGCGTAGTGGTGCATGCCTATAATCTCAGTACTTGGGAGGCTAAGACAGGAGGATCGCAGGTCCAAGGCCAGCCTCAGCAACTTAGCAAGGCCCTCAGCAACTTAGTGACACCCTGTTTCAAAATAAAAAATAAAATAGAGCTGGGGGTGTGTGTGAAATGTCTCTGGGTTCGACCTTCAGCAACAACAACAACAACAGAAAACTAACACTATGACCTTGTGGTGGGGGTGCGACTAGACCAGAAGACAACTGGATTTGAGGCTTGGTGAAAATGAGAGCGTGTATACTCATAAATCTGACACAGGTTACATCTAGTGCAATGGGCACAAAAGGATTTTGTATCTGTTCAACTACAGGCACCTGAGGCTAGGGGATGATCACTGAGGTCAAGCCTCCCAGTTAACAGGAGTGGCACTGATATTATGGCCATGGGATCTATAACTCTACTCATGTCATTCCAAAAGTCCAGCGCAATTGCCTTAGACGACATCTGAGCTGACATCTGAGTTCTGGGATCACACCACTGTCTTGCCACATTGTCACAGGTGCCTGATCATTGCTGGGCATCAGACACGCTGAGTTCTGTGAAGCTCTGTAAGGTGACCTGGCTGTCATATGGATGGTAGTTTGGTCTGCTGTATCCAAGGCCTTGGGGGTGCTGGGCAGGGTAGAAAGAGATCATTTGGGGACAATTTTTAGTTCTTTTTAGGACATGATGGATTTGAGATTCCTACAATACATTCTGCATTGTAGGTGTGAAGAGCTATATTTAAGAAATTCTCCTCCTCATTTTAAGACATCACCATCTATAATGAGAAGGTCTCATTTATAATCTGTTCATTCAGCTAGGCATGGTGGCACATGCCTGTAATTCCAGAACTTGGGAGGCTGAGACAACAGGATCGCAGGTTCAATACCAGCCTCAGCAACTTAGCGAGACCCTGTTTCAAAATAAACAACAATAATAATAAAATTATAAAAAAGGGCTGGGTGTGCAGCTCAGATGTAGAATGATCCTGGATTCAATCCCCAATACCGCAAAAATAAAAAATAAAATCTATTCATTCATAAAAGTTACCCTTAAATAAAGTTTCAGAAATACTGGGTCTTCACATGGCTAAAACTCTTGGCAGTTCATCTAGCCATTCAGATGCCAAACAGAAGCCTTCAACTTGATGGTGTATTTGGGATTTGCTTCTGTAGTTGAAGTGGTTTCTCCTGACATGAATGACACCTTGCCAGCCTTATTTTATTTCCTTGATTTTGATGGAAAAGGTGTGGTTGGTATGACACAGGCTTGCACACTCTTTGGCAATTCTGTTGACTACAAACCTGGCCAAAGACAAACTCCTGCTCCAGCAGGGAAGGGAGAGGGTCCCACTGTGGGCAGTCAACGTGCTGATTATAAGTGGGAAGCTTCTATGTTTCATTCACATATTTCTTCTTTCTGCTCTATCATGTAAGTTATTAGGACTTTAGGGAAAACATTTAAAAACTTAGGAATGGCATCAGTATTTTTTGAAATGAGTTTGACAAAGCATTTATCGTGTGAGGATGAATGAGGAACTGGGATCTAGAAGTGGGAAGACGTAGGTCCTGCCCTCATGGAGTTAACTGAGAAGTCAGATGTACAAACGAACTATCTATATGGTGGAAGGCATGGGATCATCAAATTGCACAAGGTACTGCGAGGTCCCACTGAGGAAGAGGCTCTGTGGAGAGGAACTTCGATAGAGGAGGGGCGTTCTTTGTGTTTGAAGAGACTTTGAGGATGATAATTATTATCTAAGTGTGGAAAGAACAAAGTATTTTGAAAGTCTGCTCTGCATCCTTCCTTCTCTCTGGCTACCTGCTACCTGACATGCCTCTCTCCACCCACCGCCCCTCCTTCCACCACCCCTGGTCTTCACTTCTCAGCAGACTTGTCCCATTTATTTTTATATGCCTTTTTTATTTGGTTTTGTTTAGCTTATATTATAAAAAATTTCAAACTTATGCAAAAATAGAAACTAGTATAACACCCCATGTGCTCACCATCTAACTTCAACAATGATCAAAATCCGGTCACTGGATTTTTAAGTCAAAATCGTGACATCATATTATTTCATCTGTAAATACTTTCATATCTCTAAAACATTAAGATTTGCCTACCTTTTGGGGGGGACAAACCCATGATCACATGCAGCTGATTAACATTTAGTACTTAATTGTGTCAGCTCTCTAGTCTGCGTTCATGTTCCCCTGACTGTCTTACAGAATTTTATAACCCATTATTTTAAATAATACATTTTTATGCTATAAGAAAAAAGATTCCTTTTATTGTTTTAAAAAAAAAGCTTACAAAAATACAAAGAAGTACAATGAAAGATGTTTTTTATTTTACTACATTATCATCAGTATCTAGCACAGTGCCTGGACATTCAGTTGTTATTTGTTGAATGAAGGGAGGGAGAGAGAGAGAAGGTTAGTAAGTTAAGAGAGAAGGAAGGAAGAACGGAAGATGGGCAGGCAGGCAGGCACCCTTAGCCTCACTGTCAGCATCAGTTTTTCAATGTAACTCTTTATAAAGGCATAATATGATACCCTTGTGATCACATTGTATGTATGGTTTGTGTCCTGCTTTCCCTATGTGGAGACACAAGCATTTTTTTTTTTTAAATCAGGCCCATGAGTGATTGGCAGGGCTTCACGCCCCTGAGAGTCCCCAGCCCTGGCCACAGCCTTTCTCCTGTTTGGCCCAGAGCTCCCGGTGGGAGACCTTCACCTCAAAGGCTGTGGATAATCATGGCTTTCTAGGCTTGTGGGCAACGTGATGTATTACTGGCATTTACTCAGCTGGCACTGTGCTAAAGGTCATTTTAAACATATTTATCATTAAATTTCCTGAAATTGTCCACCCTATCTTGGGGGGGCAGTTTGCAAAGTAGATGAAGAGCTAATCTTTCTAAGGTACTTTGGGAGCTTCTTCGACCAGCAGGACTGCTGGGATTATAGCCCTGGTGTTCCCATAGCCCAAAAACCTTAGCACAGGAGGGCTGGAAAGGAGTGATGTTTCCAGGGGTATCCCAGATCATGGTAAACAAGGCTCTGGGCATGGTAATTACTGTGTTAACATTTTAAAGCAGGAACATTTCCATTCCATTTAGTCTATTTCCATCTCTCAGTTAACCTAATGCATAGTGACACACTTGAGCTATTTTGATATTCTAGGAATTGAGTGTTCCATGGTATATCTTACAAAGCTTATTTACCTATAAGCATGTGCCACACTTGGATATATTAACTCTGCAGTTATTGGTGGAAATGAACAAGATAATTTAGAGGTTATCAACCTAAGGCATATATTTAACAAAAACAACAACAACAAAATTGGAGGGATGGAAGAACTTGTTGGGAGGTGGTGTTAGTGGTTTTTGAAATGACTTAGTATCTTCTAGACCATGGGCGTTGTGCTGTTCCAACAGTGACTTGGGTGTTTAAAATTTCCCTCTTAACCATGCTTTAGAAACTGCTAAGTCAGAGAGTTATGGTCAGGATGGGGTACCTACCATGCTCAAGAGCAAGAATCTTGACAAAGAATCATTTGCATAACCCTGGGTGCTCACAATTCTGTTGAGGAGAGATGTTAGGTAGGAGCAGAGGATGTACCCAGGGGCTATAGAATAGCCAGAGACCTGGCTAGGGATTGTCCCCAGGTCACACTTGTGTAACTTGTTTGTATCTCTCAAGTCAGGCTAATGTCAGAGCCAACTATCAAAGTGGCCTCAGAACAGAATGACAAGTATCCTGAGCCATCTACAACATGAGCATCTTGGCGGACACCTAAAAAATGCATAGCATTTGAAAGCATGCCATTGCTTTGAACTTGTAAACTCTAATCCCCAGCCAAGGGGACTAGAGTTTAGTTCCTGCCTATCTGGTGGGATGTTTTAAGGGGACTGCCCATGGTATCTCCCACCATGTGGAATATGGAAGCAGCACCTCATCTTCTGCATTCTGTCTTCCATGTCCCAGCCTGTTGGGGTGGTGGCAGGGGAGAGGAAGGAGAGCAAGGTCTCTACCTGGTACCTGGAACAACTTTTTATTTCTATAAAATGGGGTTAACACCTCCTTAACCTTTCCCTCAGCAGTATGCTGATATCACAAAAGGAAAGTCTCCTCTGGAAATACAGTAGTCATGAGAGAGAGAGAGATAGATAGAGAGAGAGAGAGAGAGAGAGAGACAGAGACAGAGAGAGAGACAGAGAGAGACAGAGACAGAGAAAGAGAGAGAGAGAGAGAGAGAAATCTCATTATACTATAGTATCCATTAAGGATACATAGTGTGGAAATGATTGCTGAGAGCAAGTGCGAGTTCATGAAACAAAATCCTAAATAAATAACCAGGCATTGTTGTGTTAAACATGGAAAATGAATCTGAATGGTTCTGTAGATTATGTGCTTGCTCACTACAATCACACTTCCATCACTTAAGTTGCCAGTACTGATGATGATAATGATCTGGGCTCATTGTGAACACCACTTTACTGTTTACAAAACCCTATCCTGCCTATTATCTTACTTGAACCTCTTAATGGCCCCACTAGATAGACAAGGATGGTTATTTCCATTTCACAGGGGAGAAAACTGAAGCCCAGAGTGCCTACATGGCTAACTAGGGTCACACAGGGAGCAGAGTCAGACTAGGAGCTGGAGCAACCCTAGAGGTGTCTTTCTCTGAGGCTGTGCTCTACCCTATACCGCAGCCCAATGTTGCCATGGAAGTGCTGGCAGGGACTCTGTTCCAGGTACTGGGACAGATATTTCACAAGTATGTTTCTATTTGAGCCAAGGGGTAGGGACAGTTATAATCCCTCTTTAGGAGATGAAAACTTGAGGGTAGGGAGGTTGTCACTTACTTAAAGCTACCCAACTAGTTCTAGGGAGAGCCCCTCATGACCACTGCCTTTCATTCTTGCAGATGTTTAAATACAGAAGGTGGGGGGATCTCAGTCCACTTCTTGGAGCATGTCCAGATGCATGGCAGGAACCCAGTGATGGGCACAAGTGCCGCGCATTAATGCCTTGTCTAGACACCCTGACCTCCAGGTGGGTCCCCAAGTTGTAGACCTAAGGAACCTGAGGGAGAATCTGCCTTGGCCCCTCAAACCCCAACATAGGAAACATGCGCCCCCACTTTAAGTTTTTTTTAATTATTCTGGCTGCTAAAACATCAGAGTAATTTTCATTTCTCATTTTGACAAACAAACACTCAATTGTGTAAATTTGTTCTACTGTGGTCCCATGATTTGTCACTCTGGTTTTAAATGCCAGTGTGAGCTGCAACTCTGATTACAGCAAGTTAGCTGAATGACTTTGTCTAAAGTGCTCAATTTTTAGGTCTTGGTTTTCTTTTTCTACAAAAGGGGAGGATATGACATATGTCTTTTCTTCCTCACATGATTTTTGTGGCTATAAAATAAAGTCATAGGAACTTCTTCATAACCTACTAATACTCTGCATAGACTGTTACAGAGAATTGTATTTTATTCATACCAGCTTATGTTTAGGACCTTTTGGACCTCAAAGTCTTTTCTATCTTTTTTATTGTTGTTTTGGGTTTCTTTGCATATATCATATGCATAATTGTCATGTATCCTTGAAACTTTGTTTTTTAGCGAATTTAATCAGAAAAGGGATAGGTTGATGCTTCTAGTTTTTCCTCTGAAGCTACTACAAGTCAGAACTCTTGTCCATGGAAACTTTTGAACATTTGGAGGCAGGGTACTATGTTGCCACTGATTTTCTCCTTTCTAAGTAAAATATCACCAGCAGCCTTCAGTCATATTATTTTGGTAGAAAAAAATGTAAATTTAAGCTTTGAATTGGGAAGACCCAGGTTTGCACTCTTTGTCATTTTGTAACCTCTCTAAGCCTTAACAACCCCCCTTGTGAAATGGCACTAAGTCTTTATGAAAATCAAAGAAATGACATGACATGCACTTGCCATAAAAGTCCACTCATTCAATGTTCACCTCCCTCAACTTACTTCAAGTTTCTCTGGGACACATTTATCAGGATGCTGGGTCCAGGTCAGCTACCCACTCTACTGTCCATGAACTTCTCTGTGTCCTGGAAACAACACCTCTGAAAATTATGTTGATACCATGAAGATCTCATTGAATGAGAGCTTAGTGTGTGCCAAGTAGGGGGTAAAGTGCTTTTTATCTGACTTGTGTTCTCTCTCTCTCTCTCTCTCTCTCTCTCTCTCTCTCGGTATTGGGAATTGAACCCAGGGGCATTCTACCTCCAAGCTATACCCCCAGCCCTTTTTATTTCTTATTTTGAAACAAAGTCTTGCTAAGTTGCTAAGGGTCTCCCAAAGTTGCTGAGGCTGGCCTTGAACCTATGATCCTCCTGTCTCATCTTCTCAGGCACTGGGATTATAGGTGTGTGCCACTGTGCCTAGCTTCTAGCTTTCCTTTTTTAATTTAATTCTCAGCCTGGAAGGTAGTGATTATAATCGCACTTTGTAAGTAAAAAATAAAATATAACACAAAAAATGAACAGCAGATCCTGGATTTAGCCTCTGAAGACAAAATAAAAAAGTGAGTCTGTTGTGCTCTGGAGGTTAACAAACTTCTTCTATAAAGAGCCAGATAGTAAATCTTTTTCCTTGTGCAGGTCATACAGTTTCCATCACAACTATTCAACTCTCCCTTAGTATGGAAAGCAGTCACAGATGACACAGAAGCAAATGGGCATGGCCTTGTACCAATAAAACTTTATTTACAAAACCTGGCGACCTGGATTTGGTGCATGGGCCTGAGTATGCTGAACCCTGCTGTGAATTCACTTTTTTTTTCTTGTTCTTTTCTTTTAATTGCACGTCTCCGGCTGGTTGATCACAAGTCTATCCTTTGTAGCTTTTCTTGGCAGTAGGTACATAAGCTATAAGCTATTTTTACAGCTTTTCTGGTTTGCCTGATTGATTATAAGTGTTTTTCGGGTGCCAGGCGGCACGTCAGACTCATTTATAAACCATGATGTATTGGAGATCGTCACACTTCCAGGATGGCACCTCTGTGAAGTGACAGATGAGGCTTACAAAGTCTTAGCAATTCACAGAGTCAGATTTGTCAGGTTCAAGGAGAAGACTATTTTTTCCCCAATAACCACATTTAAAGTTGTTTCAGAAACAAGGTTGCTTAGATCAGAAAGCCTTTCTGGCCATCAGCATGGGGACTCTTGTGACCAGGAGCGAGTCCTTCCCTGGAAGATCTGGTTTATCAGATAGATTTGAAGGGAAGGAAAAGTCCCAAAGAAAACAAATTCAAGCCAAACTAAACTGGAACATTAGGTCGTGGAGTGCCAAAGACGATCCACCCAGGAGATGTGTGCCCGCCACGCTCACTCTTCCCTCCCACCTCAGCAGGCATTGCTCATCATAACTTCGTGCCGGCTGAACCTCGTTTTCCTGTTCATAAGGCAAACGTATCTAGAGCCCAATGATCCCCATGTCCTTCCCCTGTCCCTAGCTGCTACCCTGGAGACAGATTTACATTGACATTTCAGAGCTGATCTTGTCCTTATGTCACCAACCTGACCAGGGCAGGTACCAATCCCCCATGCCTCTGTCATTTTCTGTCCCTGCCTCTCTCTGGTTTATCTCTCTTTCCCCCACATTGCTTTTTTCTTTCCTGCTTCTTTAGAGAGACTTTGAACCTGGTGCACAGAAAGTGCCCAAAACTCTTAATTTTTTGTGTGCCTGACTGTGTCTCTGCCACCTGTGTCTCTCCTGCTCCTTTCCTCCCTTCGTTCTTCTCTCTCTCTCCTTCATTTTCCCTTGGAAGAAACTCACAGAGGCCAGGCTGGAGGCTGCTGCATGATTCCCCAGCTGGCCAGCAGAAAGCAAGGGGCAGATTGTCCTGCAGCCTCTCTGTCACCCAGCCCTCTCTGCCTGGAATGTCCCAGTGCTAATCTTCAAGGGGGCCAGGCACGTCCTTCTGTCAGCAGCATGGGCAAATCAATTAGCTGCAGGCTGTCATGCTCCATGGCTCTCTCTGTTCCCACTGATGTCATCCGGGCAGTGATGGAGGAGCCCACTTGGAGAGAGCAGGCTGGTTGGCAGGGGCTGGGTGTGATGAGGCAGAGGAAGAGGTCCCTCTTGGTTCTGTGGGAACCCAGGGGCACTGTGGCACTAACGGCTGTGGGTTTACCCTGTGCACATGACTGGTAATCGGGTCAGGCATTCAGCTAAAACCAAGGCCTGCAGCACTTAGTACCCCCATCCCCCCACACACCTGATGCCTTTCAACCCTCCAAGTGCTCGCTGCCCCTCCAAGCACTGCTTCTTCCATCCTCCCAGCTCAACCTGGCTGCAGCAGGGTGGGGAGAAGTGGACCTGTTTGGGAGATATTCAAGAGCAGGGTTCTCCAGAATTTAGTGCCTGCTGAACGGTGTTTGCTTAGGCACCTATATGCTGTACAGATCTCCCGGGCCTTTTATATGTGTTATCTCATTTTATTATATAAAGTAGGTGTATTATCTTGATTTTACAGAACAGAAAACCGAGGTTTGGTTTGGTTTGGTGTGGGGTGGGGACTGGACATGTGTCAAGGGTGTCTCTATGTTTCCATGGCGCCCAACACAGGGCGTGTAACCTCCTGGGCTGCAGTTGAAGCTTGTTGAGAGATGGCAATGAACCACAGGTGGGTAGGTAGATGATTAGGCTATGAACAGAAAGTGGGGAGGTCAGAGGAGAAACAAGTTTGGGATAGGGAAGATTATTTGTGCCGATGTTTATTTATTCAACAAGATATTACTGAGCATCTTCTATATGCCTGGCACTAAACAGATGATACAAAAAACCTCTGTTGTCATGGAGCTTGCATTCTAATAGGGGGAAGCAGACAGTAAACAAAATGAAGTGAGTAAATTATACCATATATAGTAGTAAATGATAGGGAGAAAAATCAGGAAATAAGGAATGTTGGGAAGGGGAGGGATAGAGGCTATAAATTAAAGTAGGGTGAGATTTGAATGAACACACAAAGGAGGGCAGGGAGCAAACCATGTAATACCTGCAGGAAGGCCATTCCAGGAGGAAAGAATAATGAGGTGACAGCCCCAAGGTCAGCCCATACCTGGTCCGTGGAAAGAAGGACAAGGAGGTGAGGTGGTAAGAAGAGTGGGCGCGGAGGAGAGTACTAGGAGATCATGAGGTCTGAGAGGTAAGGCAGCAGATCACGCGATGTCTTAGAGGCCAGCGTGAGGATTTAGCTTTAACTCTGAATGTGTGGAGGACAGTCAAGGGGGCTGAGCATTGAAGTGACAGGATCCATCAGTGTCTTAATAGGGTCATTCCAATGTTGGATTGAGAACATCATGAAGTGATATCATAGCCAGGGGTATAGACAGAAGTTAGAAGGCTACTGCAGATTCCAGGCCAGACACGAAGATGGCCAGGACCAGGTATTAGCAGTAGAGGCGACTGGAAGCTGGGTTTAAGGTGGCTGGTGGTACAGACAGGGGTGGTCCACCTGGAGTCAGTCTCGAATTCATGCTTGTTGGTTCAACAGAAGAAAACCCAGGAGGTTGGAACACTTTTTCCTAGTGTGTGCTGGAGAGGCAGCCCTGTTTGGAAGGGCTGAGGGTAGATATGTACTTTCTATCATGAGGCACAGTGACATGTGAGTGTGTCTTGTAATCCTCACCAGGCTATGAACTCCCTGAGGGCAGGGGGAATGTCTGCTCCATCTCCCTGGCAGCGCCCAGCCCAGGGCCAGCACACAGTGAGTGGTGGCAGGTGGGTGGTGGGCTCAGGAGCTTGACCCCATGCACACTGAATTCATCTTGCCCCTGGTCTGGCTTTCTGGATCCAAACATGAGTCTTGGCATCAATACAGGCTGGGATAGAGAGGATATGAATTGTGCTTCTGGCCCTACCATGTCCCCGCTGTTTGTGTCTGGGCTGTTTCCACATCTGTGAAATGAGCATGTAGTCATTCATTCAACATCAATCATCCCTGCCCAGAAAACATTCCAGAGAAAACTATCCCGCCACTCAGAACAGCTCCACCAACTCCATCTCCCCCCATCCCCTGCTTTATTGTTTCATAACACTTGCCAGTATTGGAAATGTTTTACTGATAGATTAATAGTCTGCCTCCCCTGCTAGAGTATAAACCCCATGAAGGCAGAGCTTTGTGTCTGTCTTACTCACTGCTAAGTCCCTGGCACCTAGAGGGTGCCTGGGACATGGAAAGTGCAAAATATGTGTTTATGAATGAATGATTGTGGGGACTCAACAATCTGCAGAGACATGCTTTTGCAAACCGTAAAGGGCAAAGCAAATGAAAAGTGTGGAGTTTTTATTATAAACGTGCTGCGCACTCAGCACAGCTCTGACCCCTCCTACAGCATTTTTCAAGGCAAACATTGGAGATAATTTTTTTTTTTTCTATTTGGGTTTTCTTCAAAGAGAAGAATCCTGACAACCTAATTTCGGAGAATTTCCAGGTGCGGAATGCAGCAATGGCTCCGCATCTCCTAGCAACCTCACATGGGAACCGCTCACCATGGGAGGGAGCTTACAGTTTCCAGTGGGTGTGCTGAGTGTCATGGATGAGACAGTGACAAGGAAGGAGGATGAGACTTTCCCCAGGCAGTGGAGGAGTCAGACACCCTGGTACAGATTCTCCTTCACTGTGTGACTCCCCAGTGAACCTCATTTCCTCCATACAGTGAGGGCTTGGCACAGTCCCTTCCCACTCCATCATTAGCCCATGATGCATGTTTCCCATTGGGCACATTGGACATAATATCCGCCATTTATTGAGCAGGCCCCTGTGTTATACATTTTGTATGTATTACTTCCTCTACTCATTTCAACTTTGAAATAGGATTGTAGTTATTCTCATTTTCTAGCTGAGGAAACTGGGGCATATAGAAGATAAGTAAAGTCACTGTATTAGTCAGCTTGGGCTGCTATAACAAAATACCAGTAGAACAAGTGGCTTAAACAACAGAAATTTATTTCTCACAGTCCTGGAGCCTAGAGATTCTGAGATCAAGGTGTAGCTGATTCCATTCCTGATGAAGAAGGGACCTCTACCTGGATTACAAGCGGCCACCTTTCTTCATGTCCTCTTATGGCCTCTCTCTCTCTCTCTCTCTCTCTCTCTCTCTCTCTCCCTCTTCTTATGGGGCTGCTAATCCCATCATGAGGGCCCCACCCTCAAGACCTCATCTAACTCTACCCCTGAAAGACTTCATCTCTAAATTCCATCACATTGGAGGTTAATTCAACATATGAAGGGGGCACAAACATCCAGTCTATTATAGTCCCATAAATAGCAAGTAGCAGAACCCGAGTTTGTCTTTGATCATCAGCTGGCCCCTCATTCATACTCTAAGGCATCTTGTGTGATCCTTTGCTTTGATATCAGATACCCCCGAGGGAGATTCTTGCTGGATCTGCAGAAGACAGCTAGCATTGGCTCTCAGACAGTCTCCATGAGCTCTGGGACCATGGCAGCCTTGCTCACCACTGTATCTCCTGCATGTACCTTTACCCCAGGGTGAGAGATGCTCAATCCATGTGTACCACATAAATGAATGAATGTCTCTGACAAAGACTGGTTGACTGTGGTTGGGTACAAAACCCTCAAAAAGTGACTTTGTCCAGGTACCCTCGGAAGATGGGGCCCACTGAGGTCTTATCAAGGGAAGTGAGGAGAAGAGCAGAAACTAAATATCTGATATGTGCCACATTCTCCCAGCTGCTTTTCAGGTCTTTTGGCCCATTTAAACCTCACAACAACCCAGAGATAGAGTGGGTCCTCTTTCTATGGGGGGGGGGGATGGAAGCTGGGAGAAGCACCAGGCCCCTGAGCTGAGGAGCAGAGTAGCTGCTCGCTGGAGGTCACATAGATGTCGGGAGCGGGGCAACAAGGACCAGTGTGGTGCCCCAGAGCTGTGAGAGTGAGGTCCTCCTGGAAGGAGGTGCTGAGTGCCCACCCACAGTGGAGACAAGACCTGGCCCTGAAGCCAGTCAGTTGAGCCTTGAGTTCATCTTTGAGCTTGTTGTGAGGAAAGATGTGTCTGCCTCATAGCCTTATCCTCAGGACAGACATTTTAGGGATTCCTTAAATGCTTGCTCAGAAAACGAAGAGGAAGCTGTGCGGATTTGGCACAAACAAGGCAGCTCTTGAATCTCTCTGCAGGACCAGTGGAAAGGCACCGTTGTGGGGGGCTAGTGGGAAGCAGGGGGTAAAAGGGCTGGAGGACCTGCCTGGAAGCTTTGTTTGCAAAGCAGATGCATGTTTGGCTGGATGTACATTTATTTGGTGGGGCTGGGGACCACTGGAAGTGATGTAAAGATTAAAGCCCCCCCCCAACCCCTGGATAATGCTGCCTCTGATTTTGAAGGAGAAAGGGCAGTTTCTAAGTAATATTCATGTCCAAGGATAAGCAAATTGGTCTCAAGGGGGAAAAAGTGAAACCTGGGATAGCGCTTGCAGGGGACCCACGTGGCAGCAGAGGCTTCTGCACAGCAGGTGGCTGGATGGAAAGGGAGAGAAGAGATGAGAGAAAGTGGAAGACAATAAGCCATGCTCTCAGTGATGGGGGCCTCGGAGGCGGCACGCTCACAGAGATGTTTTCCATTTGTTCAATCAATACTGTCTGGTTGTGTGGCGGCAGATCACTTTCCCATGCTGCATTTGATCAGCGCTTTACTCTGTCCCTGAGACAGTTAGGGAAATGGTATTGTGCCCATTTGACAGATGAGGAAAGTGTGATTGGCAGGGGGCTAAGTGGCTTTCCCAAGAAAGTTACTAGGAGATGAAAAGTAAAGCTGAGTTGTTCTCTTCCAGCTCCAGTCCTCCTTCACCTCCCCCCATGAGAACATGTGACTGTAAGATTTCGGCTTTGGGAACAGGAACATGGAGCTCTTTCTTCAGAGGTGGCAGTATTGGCTACAGAAGCTTCAACCCTCACTTCCCACCCCATAAACACATGTTGTTACTATTATTTTTTTTTTGCGGTACCGGGGATTGAACCCAGGGGTGTTCTACCTCCGCGCTACGCCCCCGGCCCTATTTTTTATACTTTATTTTGAAACTGGGTCTCACGAAGTTGTGGAGGGCCTCACTAAGGAGAGAGAGAGAGAGAGAGAGAGAGAGCTGAGGCTGGCCACGAACCCGGATCCTCCGGTCTCCGCCTCCCAAAGTACTGGGATTACAAGCGTGCGCCACCACACCCGGCTTGTTGTTACTATTATTAAGGCTACTTCTGCTACAGCTACAATTGAGTGTCTACGGTATGCCAGACATCATGCTAAGCATCTGCCTGAATTAATTCTCACACCCCCTGGAGGTAGACACTGTTATCTTCATTTTATAGATGAGGTAACCTAGGTAGAAAAGAAGAGGCTTACTCAGTTTGAGGGCGACAGTTTGACTAACATCAAAGCCATGTGTCTCCGACTCATAGCACCTGAATCAACACTTGGCGTTTGTTTTCATCATGCTGAATGTTCATCACTGTGAGGAGGATGGTCTCTGGGGGATTACAGCTGCTTGCATAATGGAATAAGCTAGCATGGACTTTGGGGGTTGATTTGGGAGTGTCTCCTCTTGGCTTCTCTCTGTCCTTCAGATGGAGAGCAGGTGGCCAGGAAGCTCTGGAGGAACAATCTGTTTTTCTACCAGCTTCATGGAGTCATGTTATAGACATTTTTCCCCCTGAGGAAAGACCTGAGAGTCTGAATTTCATTAAGTTCTCAGATGCTGCTGCTGGTGGTTTTGGAATCACACTTTGGACATGCTAAAAGACGCCAGTAAAATACAGTCAGACCTGTGTTTGCTAGGGCCCCAAGATATGGCTATAGAAGAATTATTGGTAAGGTAGAGAAAAGATAATTTAATAAGCACCTACTTTTTGCTAGGAACACCTCAACAACGTGTAAAGCAGATATTAATTTTGCCCTTTATAGATATGGCAATTAAAGTTTAGAGAGATTAGCTCACCTGAATTCATGTAGCTGAAAAGCAGGGAAACACAAATTCGAACCCTAGTCTTTGCCCCTCCGAAGTGCGTGTAAGTCCATATTATGAATATAAAACTGCCCATCGATTGCAAGATGAAGACTCTTGGTACATCAGATTTATTTCTCTTCTTATTATAGAGAAAACATAGGAGAAATGTCTTACAAATTGTCAAAACTTGAGTGATGTGAATTCTTAATAATAAAAATATGAAAATTTTATTTGATTATAAATATAAAAGTAAGCTAGCAAAATAAAATATGGAATTTAATGACACTGATAGCATGCAAAATTTTAGAGGTGGTAAGCATATAACCCTGTGTTTAAGCAAAGCATAACGTTTGTAGGAATGTCATGTAAATACAGGAAGAGCAAAACCCAAGAACAATGAATATCCATTGAGAAAAAAGCCCATGGCACTAGAGAAGAATGAAACAAAGAAAAAAACACCCATGTAACTTGGCTTTGCTCCCTCCCCTTCGGGTTCAGAAAATAGAATTGAGACAACACCAGAGGAGGTGGGTAGAGAGTTTGAACAATGAATACACATTACCAGCATCAGCTGGGTATCTTGTTAGCATTAACCTGATGCATTGCAAGTGAGCTGCAGTTAGAACAGTAATTACAGTAAATAGAATCCATTTGGAATCCTCAAGCAAATATGAGCAGGGAAGAAAGATGAGCTGAAAAAAATCCATTACCCTTTGGAAGTTATGGAAGCTTCGCGTGGCAGTGATTTCTACTGTGAATTGCATCTGACTAAGAAGCAGCAACGTGAATGAATCTCTCTGCACTCTCAAGTGTGTTTAGATGGTAAATAAAATGAATTACCTAACCATTCCAGCCAAGTGCAGTTTCCTGAAATATTTGTCTTGGTAATTTAGGGAGAAAATTTGGGTAGAATTGGAAAGGTGGCCTGTCTACTCTGCTTCCTGGCTGGGTGGCTGGGTTTTCTTAGTAAAATGAAACAGTACCACTCAGCAAGATTCAAAAGGAAGGGCCAGGGCGGGGTGCAAGAAGGTAGAGAGGGATTCTGAGACTCTCAACGTCGTCTGCGCTCCTGAGTGCTGGGTGTTTCAAAGACTTTCATTTTCTTTCTCTCTTTCTTTTTGGTACTGGGGATTGAACCCAGGAGCATTCTACCACTGAGCCATACTCCTAGCCCTCTTTATTTTTTTTTTATTTTGAAACAGGATCGCACTAAGTTGCTGAGGGGCTCACTAGGTTGTTGATAAGGTAGAGGAAAAAATAATTTGCTAAGCACCTACTTTTTGCAAGGAGCTTCTCAGCAACATGTAAAGCAGGTATTAATTTTGTCCTTTATAGATGAGGCAATCCTCCTGTCTCGGTCATCTAAGTACTGGGATTACAGGTGTGTACCTCCCCACCCAGCTAAGACTTTGATTTTCAAAGACTCCCATGCCTGCCCACCATGGCTGGGCACTTGCAGGTCCTTTCTGTGGGTGTCTGTGAGCTGTGGGCCCACAAGAGCCTGAGCTCCAGCCACTCAGCTGGGGCAGCAGGGTGAGCATGAGACCTTCCTGCAGGCCTGGGTCTTTCTCATTCCCTGGCTCTTTCTTTCCCCCTTTCTCTGAGCTCAAACACCCAGTGCATAACCAGGTCAGACTACCTCCTCTGCCTTCCTGAATCCATCTTCCCCATAGGGAAGAGATAGTTTTCCCTCTACTTCTAGGTCACTAAAGCCTTGTGCACCCAGCAGCCCCCATTGCCACCACCTTAGTCAGGGTTGAGAAATTAAGGGGTAGTTAGTTTGGAAATGGGAAAATGTAGAGAATATGAGCAAGTTTTCATATATCCATATATTCATCCAACAAGTATTTACCAAGTGCCTACTCTATTAAGTGTCAGGCACGGTCCTCAGTCTGGGAGTATTGGAAGCACAATTCCTTATGTGGGATCTGGGACACCCTGTTGATAGAGTGCTTTAAAGTAGGAAGAAAATGCCGACAACTGTGGAGACATTAAAAGCAGCATCTCCAAATGCAATTGGGCAGTGTGTGGGATGCCCAAGACCTCACCTGTGTTTTCTGTAGCATCTGAGAAGTCCCCCACTCAGGCAGACCCAGGCTGGGGAGACTGCCCTGGCCCATCTCTCGCATTTCCCAAAGGACCCCAAATGGTGACCTTGGACATCTTCTTGTTGATTAGATGCTAGGACAGGAGCTAATTGGCATTGGTAATGAGCTCATTAGTTTTCCAGAGAATATGGAAAAGAATCAAAGTAGAGATGGGAAAAATAGTACCCTCAATCCATTTTTTTTCTTCTTTTCAAACTTACCTACACTACATCTTCTTCAAACCACATAAACATCAGTCTGGAGTCCTTTTTAAAAAGGTTAAGTGGGGCCATTTTTATCAAGCATCTGAATTCTAAACACCCTACTAGCTGCTTTACATAGGCTAACGTGCTACATTTTAATGTTCACAAGGACTTGTTTATCATCCCCATGTTCAAGTGGGAACGTGAGAACCTGAGGGGGAAGGCTGGGACTCTGGAGTCTGCAGAAGCTCCAGCGTCTCCCATTGTGAAAATTTAGGCTCAGTCACTTCCCCAACCTGGGCCTCTGTGTTCTCATTTGTAAGATAGGATGACTGCAAATATCTGCTTCTAAAGGAATCATAAGGAGAAGTTAACTAACATGCACATAAAG
The DNA here is from genome assembly GCA_004027185.1 of Glis glis. NCBI lineage: Eukaryota > Metazoa > Chordata > Mammalia > Rodentia > Gliridae > Glis > Glis glis. Next base: position 70,319 of record PVJS01000122.1, on the reverse strand, counting down.
GAGTCACTCCAATGCCAGGCACAGAGCAAGTGTTAAATAAATGCTACCTCCTACTTTCTCCAGGGGCCTGTCGCAGGAAGCCCCCTATGCCTGTCCTCTTGTCCCAAAGACTTTTATGCTGGGGTGGATCACATAGAATCAAGCCTCAATGGTGCTCATGTGAACTAGAGGTGCTGAGGCCTCGAAGCAAGGCCACCACACCATTAAGACAGTCTAGGGAAATGAAGCAGGAACTTTATCCTCAAATGCTGCACGAATACCCCCCAAAGGCCCAGTTCAGGCCAGGGACGGGAAGGGAAGTATCATGTTCATGCAAAGCTGCGGGGCTCCAGGGGCACAGGCTGGGGAAGAGAAGTGTTTCAACAGCACTGGGAACGGCTGAAGGTAATTAGCCAGGTTGGAATCCAGATGACTCCAGGCTGGCATCCTGTCCCTGGATCTGAGTCCCAGAGCAGAGCTTCTCAGCCTTGCCTGTACTTTGGAGTAAGCTGAGGAGCTTTGACAAATGCTGAGGCCCAGGTCCCACTCCTGGAGACTTTGAGTTGGTTGGTTTGGAGCACAGCCTGGCAATGGGAATTTTTAAATTCCCTGAGTGATTTCGGTGTGGACTGAGGGCTGAGATCCCCTGGTCTCCACAGTTGGCCAGACCCCTTGCACTTGCAGCAACTGGTCACAGGAGAGACCGATGGAGGCCAGGCAACCCCTCATTCCCAAGCGCCACACTGTTTTCCCAGCTACCCACCTTCCTCCTTCCTCCCTGTTCTTCTGTACTTTCTCCTGCCCACCCCATTCCTTCTCCCAGATGTTACTCTGCCCTGCGGCCTTTGCCACAAAGCCCATGGTCTCACATTCCCAGAGCCTCGCCTTGCCCATGAGCCTTGCTCTCCTCCCTGCCTTTGCTCAGCCCATGTGTGCTTCTCCAAAGCCAGCCTCTCCCCATGGTCCACCAAACTCACAACTACCTTTGACCACCCCAGTTGCCAGATCTTCATCCCAGAAGAGTCCCTGTCTGCATTCTGGCAGCACCTAGCCCACACGGTACTTAGGAAAGGCAGCCTGATACTTTATAATGGAGTGCTTCAGCAGCCTGCAGGGCCTCAGTTTCCCTCTGTGATCATAAGATCACCAGTGCAGGGCGCTGTGCGACTTTGTTGTGAGGCCTAGAGGACAGGGTTGGTAATCTCAGGCACCCAAGTGCTCTGTGTGCAGCTCTCATTCCCACCACTGCTTCTTCTGACAGTGGGATTATTGAATCCATTTTCTGGATGAAGATATTGAGGTTGATGGAAATAGATTTGTGGGAACTCACTCAACAGGCATCTGGACTCTTAAAATCCTGGATTGCTTCCACTTTACCATATCACACAATTATTTGATATTGTTACCAATAATCTAGTTTGTTAGAAGTTCTATATTCTAAGGGTAGACATTCCAATTTTTATATCCTTCATACAATAGAGTTCACTGAACAAAAATAGCTCTTGGCGAGGATCAGGAAGGCCCCTGTTCAGTTCATTGTGCTGTTTTTGGAGCTCAGCTAAACCAGGCCCGACCAAGGTGCTGGGGACCCAGAGACAGTCTAGCATCTGTTCTGGGACACTGCTTTCTGGTGGAAGAGACAACACCATCACCATGTAGAACATCCTGAGCCCAAGCTCTGTCTCCATCACATGGTACCCAGACAACTTTCTTTCAGCAGACTGCGACCTCTCTGGGCTTCAGCTTTCTCATGTGTAAGACAGAGATAACGGTGCCTGCACTGCACCCTTGTGATTATAGTAGGCTCACCTAGATAATCTCCCCATGTCAAGTCCTTGACTTAATCACTATAGATTCCCCTTTACAATGTAAGGGAACATGGTAAAGGTTCTGGGGATTAGATGTGGGCATTTTGGGGGGACCATTGTGGAGTCAGGGATGAATTCCTCTGTAGGCACATTCCAGCTGGTTCTTGAAGAATGAGTAGGAGTTTGCCTGGCTGATATGCAGGAAAGGGCATTCCAGAAGGAGCAAGGGCCCCAGGGCATGGAAGGCAAGTCCATGTGGGTGGGTGAGGGGAGAAGTTCATGGCCTTGGGAGTGTAACCCTAACCCTTTTATATGGTGACACCAGGAGTGAACGTATGCGGGATGGCAGCAGCTGCTGGAGTCCTCTCTGCACTGTGACATCCTGTCCAGGGAATCCTGACATTCCAGTCTGGCCCATTCTAGCCAACCGCAAGGGTATCATGTTCCAGCCGGCTAGTGTGTGTGTCTGGCCATCATGAGCTGATGGTCCCTGGGGCTGTCACAGTTGTCTCCATTTTATTGCCTTCCCCGCCAGCCTCAAAATTCTAACAGAAGAGCCCCCCCCAATGCCCACTGGTCCCACCTCCCGGTGCCCCAGCCACAGAGCAAAGGATCAACCCCAGTGATGGAGAACGAGGCCCGACGCCCATTTATCGGAGGCCATTTTCCTCCTCAACATCTCCGGGAGAGGCGGACCGGCAAAGTGACATTCCCGCAGAAATAATTTTTCAATTTCTTATAATAGGACATAAAAGTCGGGCCAGGGAAATTGATTCCGTTCGGAGCTCCCTTTGTAGGACGCTTTATCTTCCGTTGCGGCCTCTGTATTTCAGCAATTTCTAAAGCCTGAGGAAGTCTCGTTTAATATTTTTTCGCCACCCTGGCAGAAGGCTTTTGTAGCTCAGCTGAATGTCTCTGCTGACCTGTCACTTCCTCATGCTGCTGCTGCCTGTGGCCCCCATCAGGCCTGGAGGGCCACCCCGCGCACATCCCACACCCAACCTGGGAGCAATGTGTCAGCTGCCTACAGTGTACATGCTGCACTCCCAACATGGGGCTGCTTATTCTCATTCTTTGCCCCCTCTCTCCCCATCCCTCTTTCCCTCTGATCTCTCTCTCTCTCTCTCTCTCTCTCTCTCCTCTCTTTGTTCTGGGGATTGTACCCAGGGGCATTCTACATCTGAGCTACACCCTCAGCCCTATTTTATTTTATTTTTATCTTGAAACAGGGTCTTGCTAGGTTGCTAAGAGTCTCACTAAGTTGCTGAGGCTGGGTTTGAACTTGCAATCCTCCTGTCTCAGCCTTCCGAGTACTGGGATTACAGGAGTATACTGCCATGCCCGGCTTCTGTCTCTTTTGATATTGGTCTCCTCCATTTTTTCCTCCTCTCTTGCTCTTACATTTCTTCCTTCTCCCCCTGTGACTCTATCCCTGGAGTTATAGCTATCACTTAATAACCATGTGACCCCACAGGTTGTTTAGTCTCTTTGGACCTCAGCTGCTTGGTCTGTAAAATGGGCATATTAACTCACACCTCTCTGTGTTGTGAGAATTCCAGTTAGGTAGGTGTTCAATAAGCCCCAGAGAGAGAGGGATACACACAGGGCAGGAACAAGTGCTGGCCTGCGGCTCTGCACAGGAGCCCCTGAACTTGGCCCTGGCCCACAGAAATACGAGGCTGAAGTGCTGCTTCCAAAGTGTGCAGTGTGATACCTTTGAAAGGCGCAGCACTTTTCAGTTTAGCGGGACTTTTCTGACCTATTGCCAGCCTTGATCTCTGTGAGGATACCTTCATGGAGATAGAGCAAGTGGATGCGGACACTGGAACTCAGAGAATGCGTGTGTGCAGGCACCTGTGTCACGTGCCCATCAAGCCTGGTGTCCTTTCCTCTCTGGTCCATGGAGTGCGATGCCGAAGGACAGTGCCATCCAGCTCTCTCCTGTGTGGCCTCTGCTCTCCTGACCCTGGAGTTGGAGTCTGGGGAAAACCAGATTATGCTGGATATTCCCAAAATGGAGAGCCCCAGCTCTGTGACAGCTGTGCATGGGATTTGAGAGGGGATTTCCAGCCCAGGTCACACCCCATCTCAAGGCCTGTGGCCCCACAGCGAAATGAGTCCATCCCCGGGCTGGCGCTGTGCTGCACGCCGGCCTTGAGTGGCAGCTTATTCAGGCGTTCAGATGTCCTCCGCAGGTATTACTCTCGGCTGAGTGGTACCCTCCTCCACAGTTGAGCAGACTGAGGTTAATTGCCCAAGCTTCAGCTGGGACTTGAACCCAGGTCTGACCAAAGCCTTCAGGCCTTTGGGCCTGGCTTAAGGTCGCCCAGCAAGTTTAGAATTCATGTCTGCCTGGGCCGAATTCCAGGACATCATTTTTTACTGCTTGTGCTAGGTAAGATAGTTTAGACTGTTTCTGTGACACCCTGAGGCCTAGAGCCAGGACTTTGGGGAAAGAAGTAAGTGGTTTTAAAGTCAACTTTCCACCCGCATGGCCGCCCTGTGATGGAAGGGAGGACCACAGGTCCCTCTGGCAATTTGGGTGGGGGCAGAGGTCACTTTCTGAAGGCGCTCTGGAGGGAACTTCAACTTTTGCTGTCTGGGTGGCAGTCAGGGGCCATCTCGTTCCAAGGATTAGATGGCTGTCTTACTTCCCAGCACTGACCGAGAGCTGAACCCAAGCTGACAGCAGCTGTTGTTCACAAACAATTCCCAAGGGAGAAGGAAGTGAAATTTGCCCCAGAAGAATCTGGAATCCCAAATGAAGCGGCACTTCTTGCTGTGTGTGGGTGAGGGTTTGCAAACCTCGCTGGTTCTTATTATGGTGGGAGGTCCCGGGTCTGGTTAATGGATTCAGCCAGTCCTTCTCCAGACATCTCTAGCATCTATTCTGAGGCAAGCACTCTTTGGGTTGTGGGGACGCAGCAGTGAACAGGCAGACACTCCTCTCATCATCACGTTCTACAGAGAGAGTAGAGAGATTAGATCATCCCAAATCCATCTGCTTGGCACGGTCGCTCCTTTCCACTGAGCCTGGTGGATAGTTAACACAGTTTCTCACAGCCTGAAAAGCAAGGCGGTCTTGAACCTGTACTGATCCTGGTACCTGTGCGAGACCAGCAGGTCTCAGTACCTCTCTGAGTCCCAGGCTCTTTGTCTACCAAGTGCAGATAGCAGTACCTGCTTTGTTCCTATTCTGGGGCAGCAGGTCTCAGTACCTCTCTGGGACTTGGGCTTTTCATCCACTGAGTAGGGATAGCAGTACCTACTTTGCTTGTATTCATGGATGGCATGGGTCAGAGACCTCCTGCAAGCTAACTCAGGCAAAGGAGGGCCTGGGACAAGGTAGCAGGACTCTTTTGGGGAGTCCAAGAGCAAGGAACCCAGTTGTAGCAGGGCCTCACAGAAACCCAGCATGGGAAGCTGCCAGGCATTGTGGCATCTGGGTAGCCTCTCTACTTATGTCTCTATTTCTCTCTGCATGTCTCCTCTGTTCTCCTCTCTGCCTACCCACATCCTTTGCATTCTTGCAGGCTATAGACCCACACAGCTTTGACTTGCAAAGGCCCATCATGGCCACCTTAGCCTTCTCAGTAACCTGACTACTCTTAGTAACCCCTTTTGGGTTTCTTGCCTCTGCTATCTACCACAGTCTCCATTTCTCAATTCCAAATCCAATTCACCAAAGGAGGAACATAATCAAGAGAAATCACAGGCAACTGGATGGTCAAGGACTGGACCCTCCATGGGACAAGTACTCACCCCTGTTCCCATCAGTTGCAATTTCAGCAGGACATGATCACTTGCTACAGAACATGGCTGGGCCCTAGATGGGATGGTTTCTCTTAGAAAGGGATATTTGTGCTGCCACACTAAAACATTTGGTATGTACCTGCTCTGCCTCCTGGGATGCCTTAACTGGTTAAATGGGGTTTGTTTTTGTTTTTTGTTGTTGTTTCTGTTCTATTTGTTTGCTGTTTTGTTTTGTTTTGTTTTGTTTTGGTACTGGGAATTGAACTCCAGGGCCATTCTACCTCCAAGCTACACCCCCAGCCCTGTTTTCTTTTTTATTTGAAAACAGAGTCCCACTAAGTTGCTGAGAGCCTCGCTAAATTGCTGAGACTGTCCTTGAACTTGCATTCTTCCTGTCTTAGCCTCCCAAGTACTAGATTACAGGCGTGTGCCACCATGCCCAGATTAAATGAGGATTCTTTAAAAAATATCCTAGCAGGCCAATTTCCTGTACACAGCAAGGATTTATTGAATGACTATTATTTCCAGAAGACCTTGGTAAATTGTTAGGTGCTAGGTAGAAGTGAGGTGTGAGACTCACTGGCAGGTACTGACTAAACTGAAATGTTGCAGAGGGTGGCATGGCTGGCTTGAGGCCAGTTGCTTTAATCAGGAACGATTAGCTTGGTAACCTCCTTGTTCCCTGGACTGTTGTGTTTCCCTGGGGCCTGGAGAGACTGTGACTTGAATGTGGATTTTTCAAAGTGGCTCCATGCTGTGTCTCTGAGTGGGGCTAGGTCTCAGCCTTGGAAATTACAGTTTGTCTCATCCTGCTGGGCACAACTGAGGAAAGTGCCGCTGTGCACACTGGCCAATCCCAGCAACTGGGGGCCTCCTGGGCAGCCGGCCAGCAGGAGTGACAGGCAACTAGCAGGCTGCCTCTGCCTTGCAACTGTTTGGGCAGAGAGCAGAGGGTGGAAAGAATTGCAAATATGTGACATTCTCACTGGGCCTGGATCTTCACGTGAAAATTTTTCCTTCATAGCAATATCATCAAGGGCATCATAATCCCCATTTTACAGATGGAGGTAATGAGGCTCAGAAAGATTAAGTCATTTGCTCAAAGCAGTAGAAAACAAATGGGAGCCTTCTGGGCTCCTCAGTGCATCCTGGTAGTAACTTAGAAGCACACAGCCAATTCCTTCTGGGCATCTAGAGCTCTCTACTTCTCTCTGGACCTGAGACTTTGTCAGACTGTGTTTCCTCCAGCCTCCTCCCACACTGACATGCATAAAGACCCTAAGCGAAAGACTCAGGGGGCAGACCTTGTGAATTAAGACTAGCCCCCTCTGGTCTCAATGTGAACATAGGCACGCCCATGTTTCAGATGTGCTCTGACAGGTATCTGTAGTCCTCAATCCTGATTTCAACCGTTCTCTTTCCATATAAGCTGGATGAGAAATTGATGCAAGCATGCTTATGGCCAGCTCCCAGCTCAGCAGGATAAGATGCAGCCATTTCTTGGTTTGTGTCTTCCTCACCATGCTAATCAACCTGCCTTGTAGCAAACTAGCCGTTTCCTAGCAACGCCAAGTGATGTAGCAGGATGGCATCTATTTTGAATCTTCCTGAAGTCACCTGTTGGCTCTCATTGAACGCAGCAGCTATTGCCTTAGATAAGCGGCCTTGCTGGCCTCTGCAGCAGGACCAGACAGAGCCACATCCCTGTCCTGAATACGAGTTCATTGATTTTCTTATTCACCCATGCTCTCATTATATCCCATCACACAGTGACTGTGGACCGCTGTTCCAGGATCTTTACCACAGCTGGCATTTCTGGAGAAGAATCATGCCTGCTTCCTGTCCTCAGGGAGCTGAGAGTCTAGGAACACAGATGGGCTTCTAACAAGTCCTATGATAAATTCTATCAACAATGCAAGAACAAAATCAAGTCTGTAGTTTACAAGAATATTTTCCAAAGGAGCTGTAAGTTGCAACAGGCTTTTAACTATCAATAAGAATTTTGTAGGTAAAGAAAAAGAATGCATTTGTTGGAGGGGGAGGGTACAGCATAAGGCAGTATCCTAAAGGCATAAAAGAAACAGAAATTGGTGACATCGCTGAGTGATCTGAAAATCTTTCCCCTGGGATCTTAATGGGTGTTATTCAGACAAGGGATTCTGTCTCAAAATAAGAATTTCAGGCTTAAAGTGAAACGGATCTCTTTATGGCAGGATTTCCGGATCCCATGCAACATGCTAACATTCATTGTGATCTTTCAAGATCATAAAATTGTTTACAGCATTTCCTAGACCTACTGACTTCTCAGGACATTTAAGCCATCTTTTAGGAGTAGGATTTCTTGAACCCTCCCTTAGAAAATGCTAAGCTATAGAGTAACATACAGAGTAGGGCTGTTTCCTGGGGATGGTTTGAGATAGGTGCCAACTCCCGGGGAGCCTCTGACAGTGTAAGGTGAAGATGGGGTTTTCCCCTGGAGGTGATGAGCCCCAAGGGAGGTTAAAAGCAGGGCCCTGTGATCTCAGGGCACAGAGAGCACAGGCCAGAGAAGGGAGCCTGGAGGCTGGGATTCCAGGTTGGGAGCTCTTTGGCGTCTTTTGCTGTGAATGTGTGTGTAGATGTCTCCTGTCACCTGAGATGGGTCAGGGGATTCAGCTGCAATCAGTAAAATCACACTTGAAGATATTGTTGAAGATTTCCAGACAGGAAGGCCCACCCTGGCCCACAGCTGCATCCAGCCAGGTTGCATGTGGCTCTTCGAGGTCTTCCCTTGTTAGTAGCAGTTCTTTGCTTGCAAGGTGGCTAGGATCCACTCTCGGGTTCTGGCGCTTGTTTTTGTTAGGGCTGTCATTCTGTTTATTTTCTGCCACAAGCCCCGTTAGGTAGTCAATGGTGTTTGCAGTGTGCAGCGTTGATGTGCTTTGCAACTACAGATGACTTAGACAGATCATTCTTTGTGCCAAGAAAGGCGGAAAGTGTCGCCAGGTTATTGGATCAAAGACAGTAGTCTAGAGCAATAGTCCTGTTCAAAGGAGAGGAAGTGTAACAGGTATGAATGCAAAACCCATTGGAAAAAGAAAGCTCCGAAGCCAGGTGGCCCTGAGCTTGAATCCCAGCTTCACCACTCACAGGCTTGATGATCATGGACAAGTCTCTTAACCCCTCTGGACCTTAATTTTCTTGCTGGAAAATGCAAATAATATTGAAAAAAATTTAAATGTTTTAAAAATGTTTATCACATAGCCAGGCACAGTGGTGCATGTTTGTAATCCCAGTACTTAGAAGGCTGAGACCAGAGGATGTGGGTTCGCAGCCAGCCTCAACTACTTAGTGAGGCCTCCACAACTTAGTGAGACCCTGTTTCAAAATAAAGAATAAAAAATAGGGCTTGGGGTGTAGCCCAGAGGTAGAATGCCCCTGGGTTCAATCCCTGATACTGCCAACATAAATAAATAAATAAATAAATAAATAAATAAATAAATAAAATGTTTAGCACATAAAATTGGCTCTATAGATATTAGGGGTAGTTTCATTTTTTTTCCTTGGGTCTTCAAACCCAATATCCAAGCACAGATATGATTTAGTAACAGCAGCTGTGAAAACAATTTTCGCAGTTTTGGTTGAAAAGTTGCTTGTGGAAAGGCAGCCAGAGAAGCCAATATGAAGGTGGTCTCCATCAATAAAAGCAGAGATTGCGAAGTCAGGAGGAGTCACCCCCAGCCACATGCTTGTCCAAGCTCTGTCAAAGATCACCTTCCCTTCTGAGTAATAGGGATGTTGATACATGTTCATTTTAAGCAGACAGAGGAGAATGAGCTGGAAACTGAGCACCCGGAGATCAGGTGAAAGAGTCCTGGGCATTTTGCATGACAAAGATGATGGGAAATGGCATAGTGGAGAGCAAAGTTTTGTCCTTTTGTTTCTAGAGATTGCCTGGCACATAGTAGGTTCTACATAAATATTTGTTGGGATGGATGGATGGGCGGGCATTGAAATCAGGTGGACTTTTTTTTTTTTTTTTTAAATTCCCTCTCCATCATCTACCAACTTGAACTTAGGGGATGGTACTCAGGCTTCCTGGATGTCCGTTGCAGATTGGAATAGGGAAGCCTACTGTGTTATGCTTTTCTAAGGATTCACTGAAAAATTATGTGTTGAGTATTGGAAACTGAGCTTGCTGCCAGATGTTTGGTGAAGTTCTGCTCCATCCCCCTGCCATACTCACTGTTGGTGGTTGGCAAAGCCTGTCATGTGGAAGGGAACTGGTCATTCCTCCAGGGTTCCAGAGGGGGACGGAAGGTAGAAGTTCAGGCAACCTTCTCAAGACTAGAACCATTTATGAATGATTCAGATTGCTGTCATAGGAGTGAGCTCCCCGGCCCTGGAGGAGGTGTGCAAGCAAAGGTTGTGGGATGCTTAGCTAAGACAGCACAGAGAGGGGCAGGTCATATTTTCAAAGTCTCTATTACTCAATTTTTTCTAATTGAGTATTTTCTAATTACTCATGGCTAACAATTGACCAAGGACCTTAGACTCAATTTATCCACCTGTAAAATAGAGAAACAATGGCATGGTTCCAAGCGATGGGTGTGAAGAGTGCTTATCAAACGCAAAACAACACGATAACTGTAGCTGGCCTCAGATGGATTTGGGGGGAGGGCAGATAATGAGCATAATGTTACCTTTTTTTTGAGATTTCACACAAAAAGTTGAGGTTGTTCAAATTACTTTAAAGAAGCCTGGAAGATATGATGACTGGGCCCCCATTTCTCCCTGGCCACCTGGAGCTGAGATATGGGGTACCTCTGTGTTTTTCCTTATTCTCTTCCACTGACAGTCGTCTCAGAATTGAGGCCAGATTTGCTTTCTAGCCTCTGAAGCGATTGGGTTTGTGATCTGGACCCTTTTTGTTAGGTTCTAGAATCTCAGCCTTGCTGTCCAGCTTATGACCTGGAAATAAACCACTCAGGCACTGTAGGACCTAAAGCCTGTGTGGTAGCCAAGGGCTCAGCTTCCGGTGTCGCGCTGCCTGGGGCATGTCCCAGCTCTGCTGATATCTAGCTCATGGCTGCTTAACCTTTCTGGTCTCAGTGTCCTCCCCTATGAAATGGGGATGATCAAAATCACTTCACAGGTTGTGTGAAAATCAAACATGTACGTGGTCCTGTGGGAATGCTCAGTCAGTAACACCTGTGGTTGTTTAAGCCAGGGGTCTTCTTGCTGCAAATCAGGGTCCCCTCGGGCTGACTGGCTTTGTGCTGTGCTGTGCCTGAGCACTGAAAGCTGACCACTTTTGATGACGATGATTTCAGAACAAGTGTCCTTTCCACATGAGTAGCAGAGGCTGCTGGAATTGGAGCTGGTGACGTGACCAAGTGGGGTTTCTGTCTGGAGCCCCTGCTGGGACAGGGAGGCCTGGCAGGCTGAGTTCCTCAGCCCTGCGAGGCTCCAGGCCCTGCAGTTGCAGGAAGCATAGTGATTTACCAGGGCCATTAGACAACGTTTGACATTCGACAATTTATAGCCTTCCCAGGGTGAGAGGGAACTAATGTGTCACTTACATTTGTATAACATTTAGATGTGAGTTGATGGGATTTTTTTCCTTCCTGTTTTTTTTTTTTTTTTACCCTGCTCAGTCTACTTACTCTGTGTGTGGTAGACATTGGGGAGCAAGGGAATGTCACCCCATGGGGGAAAAGGCGTGGCCACGGGGGCTGCCTCTACTTCTGCTTTCCTTCTAGTCCACCCTGTGAGCCCCTCAGTCCACCCCAAGCCCTCTGAGGCGAGGGCTCTGGGGCGCCTCCATCTTCCAGACTAAGGTGAGCCACTGCGAAAGAAGATCACACACAGACTCTTGAGCAGAGTCTCAGCTCAAGACTGGGCTCCTACATCTCTATCAGCCTGGGAAAGAATGCTGGCCAGGCAAGGGGGTCAAAAACAAATTCACTTATCAGTCAGGGACAGGTCAGCCTGTCTCCAGCCAGGGAACACACGCGCTATTGTGCTCTGCACAATCACGGCTTTTTCCAGCAGGGCAGCCGTGCCCCTGTCCTTACACTTTCTCCAACTCAGAATCATTCATCCTAAACAGTGCAAGCAAAGGCTCTTCTGCTCCTAGGAGACCTGTCCTTGCCTCCCTCCTGGCCAGGAGAGTCTGGTTCCCCACTCTTTCTTGGCGTTCATTTTATTCATGTTTTGCTGGCAGAGCTTGGCAAGGCAGGGGTGGCTGAAGTGTCCTCAAGACCCCATGTGACATCTGCTGCCCCTGGTGGGAAAGCAGAGACTGACCAGCTGCGGTCTGTTGTGGGATGTCGGCTGTGACAGCTCTTCCCTGTTCTGCATTCTGTGCCGTCACTTTGACAACTTAAAATTGGTCATAGTGGGAGTGTTTACACCATTGAAATTGGCATGCCCCCACCACCACCACCCAGAGCCAGTCATTAAATTGCTGGGTGGCCCCAGCAGCTGAGAATGTCAGTTTGACTCTTTGGGACTGCTTGACTCTCAGCTCTGCCACATGGTAGCTGAATGGGTTTGGACACATCACTTATTGACTGAGCTTCATGTCCTTGTCTGTCAAATGGAGTAGTAAAACTTCACAGGGTGATGTGAGGATCATGATAGAGTGACTGTGGACCTTGTGACCCCGGAAGCTGTTATTGTATTTCCCATTGGGTGCTCAGTTATCCTTGGAGGGAGTTGGTACTGTTGTTCCATTTTGCAGATGAGGAAACTGGGGCCGCTCATTTGTCCTTGAATTTACCCTTTACTAAGTCCTGTCTGTGTATCAGGCTGAGCACTGAGTGATGGTGAAACAGAGGACCAAGGCCTGGTGCTAGCTCTCAGGGAGATTAAGTCTAGGGAGTGTGCTCCCCTCACTCCGCCAACTTGCCTTTTATGAAGCCAGAAGCCAGGGAACAGACTGAGGCCAGCGATCCGGGAAGTGGCTTCTCCAGCCTTCCCATCACTCAAACCCAAACCATGGAAGTCACCCTGGACTCCCCCATCTTCCTCTCGCCCTGGGCCAGCCCACTAGCAAGTCCTGCCAAGTCTGCTCCAGACCATGTGGTGTGCTGGAGTCGGCTCAGGAGTCAGCTGTGACAGCCCTTCCCTGTCTGCATTCTGTGCTATGGCCTTTACAACTTGAAGTTGGCCATAGTGGGAGTGTTTACACCATGGAAATTGGCAGACAGCACCCCCACCCCGAGAGCCAGTCATTAAACACCGATCACCACACTGCGCCCAAATCCCCTCACTTGCCTCTATTTCCACGTCTACCATTTTAGCTCAAGCTGCTCTTGTGTCTCACTCGGCAGGCTCCACTCACCCTCCCTGCTCGCTCTTCTACTACCTATTCCTTACGAGGCAGTTGGAGAGATCTCTAAGACTGGAAATCGGTTCCTATCACTCCCTTTTGCAAAACCTTCTGTGGTTTCCCAGAACACTCTAGATAAAAACCAAACTCCTTGCTGAGGCCCCCACAGCCTGCTCTGCCTGCCCCACTGGCTTCTAATCCCACCCCCTCTTCCCTGCTCACCTGGCCTCTGACACACTGGCTTCATTGTGATGGGAAAAAACCAACTCTCCTACCTCAATGCTCTGCGCTTTATCCACTGGGCATGTTCTGCCCCCAGGTCTTTGCACAGCTGGCTTCTTCTAGTTATCTGGGTCTTCCTTTGAGTGCCACCTCCTCAAAGAAGTCTTCCTTGACTACTACTCTCACACAGACAAGTCCTCCTGTCTGTCTACCCCTGCCCTACCTACAATTCACTATCTGACATGGCTCCTACTCACTCTTATATCCACTTCTTAATTTTCCATCTCTCCACGAGAACAAAAACTCTGTATTACGTACAGTGGAAGTTGGATGGATATGAATATATCCATCCAAGAGAGAGAGAGAGAGAGAGAGAGAGTATGTGTGTGTGTGTGTGTGTGTGTGTGTGTGTGTGTGTGTGTGTTATTGGGGACTGAACCCAGAGGCACACTATCACTGAGCTGTATCTCCAGCCCTTTAAAGAAAAAATAAAATTTGTCTTGAGATAGGGTCTTACTAAGTTGCCCAGGCTGGCTTCAAACTTGCAATCCTCCTGCCTCAGCCTCCTGAGTCTCTGGGTTCACAGGTGTATGCCACCATGCTGGGCTTGGAATGGGGGCACTGCCTCAGTTTCTCTGAATCCCTAGAGCACCTGCTTTGCCCTGAAGACACCTTCTTACTCCTCCTCCTCTTCCTATTGTGGAGGTTGTCCCAGATTGGAGGAAAAGAGAGATCCACTAAGGTGAAAGCAAAAATGCTTCTTTAGGTAGGGCTGCTGATTGCTTAGAATTCTCCATGGCTTTTGAGAAGCTCAGCGACTCCTGAATGGTATCCAAGAGGCCAGCACCTAGTCAGATGGTTAATTTCCACTGGACCAGTTGGGGTGGTTCACTTCCTGGCTAGAAGGGAGGTTTTGTAGAGACAATGACTCTTCCTATGGGAAACCTTTTTATTATTTCAAAATGTCTCTGGAGTCAGCCTAGCCTTGGGCTGTATCAGCTCTGGAAGACTGAGCAAGTCACTGTACCCCTAAGAACCTCAGTTTCTTCTTCCATTAAATGGGGATTATATTGCCTACCTCTCAATGTTTTTTCAGTGGTCAAATTCGTAACATATATAAAAGTGCCTAACAGGGCATAGCACATAGTAGGTGCTCAATAAATGTAATTTTTCTCCCTTGATTCTACAAAGGTACAAGAGTGGGCATGTTATTGAAGATGATACCCTCACTATGGCATTACTGTTTGAACAGAGTTTTTCCCACATTCTCTTTCTGCCCCCCCCCACCAAGTGCCTCTAGCCAGGCATCTTGACCTGGGTCCTGTGGCTGTGGCAGGACCAGAGTTGGCCCTGGAGGATTTGCCCAGACAGGAATAAGAAGCCCTTAGCATGAGAGTAAGGGGCTTCCCTGGAGTCAGCTGGGCAGTCAGTGACACTGGGAGACGGACTCTGTCTTCCATCTGCCATGATTTTCTGAGGCCTCTCAGTAAGTTACAAAGACAGAGTGCCCTGTCCCCTTCCTGACGAGGAACAACAAGACTGTCGGAGACCAGGAAACCCACCGGAGCTCAGAACCTGCTGCTCTTCCCTTTGTCGCTTGGCCCGTCTGCACCTTTGAGTCCTCTTGGGATGGATGAGAAAGCTCACATACACCTTGCACAATTCCAGGAAGAGGACTTTTGCACATACGAAATGTTGAGCTTAAATAAATCCATTCTAATAGGGTGTGGTGGAGCACACCTGTAATCCCAGTACTTGGGAGGCTGAGACAGGAGGATCACAGGTTCAAGGAAAGCATCAGCAACTTAATGAAACCCTTAACAACTTAGTGAGACCCTATTTCAAAATAAAAAATAAAAAGGACTGGGGGTGTAGCTCAGAGGTAGAATGTCCCTGGATGCAATCTCCAGTACCAATAATAATAATAAAAGTCCATTCTCCTTCTTCCCATGTGCCTGATTGCAACAGAAGTCCTGGGTATATGTTGGGATGGGTTTGAAAGAGAAATGTTTTCATTTCCAGAAAACAAGAGAATAGAAGCCTTGCTGAGGAAACTTTTCAAATAATCTCTCTGTGTTTACAGGCCCCTAGGTCCCCCGTGGTGGCAGAGGGGGCTGGATCAGCGGTGGGCTATCGTGAAGTGCACTGAAGCATTCACTCCCCAAATTGTGCCCTGGAAACATTTCCCTTCACAGTTCACAGGCAGAGCCTGGAAACCTTTGGTTCTCAGGCACTTTCCTATTTTAGTGGCATTTAAGAGACAGTGTGGAATTGCTTCTTTGGAGACACACAGAGGCCTCTGCGGTGCCAGGATTCAGATGGCGGGCCTTAGATCCCTGTCCCAGGTTGTCTTTGTGCCACTCTCTCTTCTTCCATTGGCCTTTAGTAGGTCTGATTTTTTGCAAAAGCCACAGGACTACAGGGTCAAAAAAATCTCATTTCCTAGCCCGGTGTGGTGGTGGACACCTGTAATCCCAGTACTTGGGAGGCTGAGACAGGAGAATCTCAGGTTCAAAGACAGCCACAGCAATTTAGCAAGGCCCTTGGCAATTTAGCAAGATCCTGTTTCAAAATGAAAAATTAAAAAATGGGACTGGGAGTGTAGCTCAGAGGAAGAGTGCGCCTGGGTTCAATCCCCATTATCACACACACACACACACACACACACACACTCATTTCCAAGTCTAGCTCTGCCCTTGCAAGATAGATGAGTGACTTTGGGCTAGATGCACAGTTTACTAAGACTCAGTTTTCTTAGCTATAAAATGGGAGTGATAAGGAATAAAACTTAGCTAATTAGGTTGCATAATTCACTGTGAACTTACTTGAATTCAATGAGCTAGTGAATATGGATGGGTTTCATAGAGAATTGTGTGGTGGTGGTGGTGACATATGAATTGATAAATTGTAAAATGGTCCTTTCTCCTGTACGTTAGCTATTGGCCCTAAACCTTCATTTACTGCAAAGGAGTAAAATGAAAGGTAATTGACTTGGAGACCTTCCTCATTGATTCAAATTAAACTTCACTATCATCTGGCGGTGAAACCCTTGGCCTCTGTCTCAATCATAGTATTTTATTTCTATAGAAATACAGTATCCATTAAAATTATCTATTTCTGTGGCACTTAAAATTGTCAACACAGTCTTTCTGCTTCACCTTCTGGTTGACTTATATAACCTCCCTTTGCTCCGGCTGGGGATGTCTGAGCATTTGTGAAGATTAATGTTTTGTTTTAAGTATCAGGACCTGAGGATGGTTCAGTTCAGAGCAACTCACATCTATTGAATATCTGCTGCAGTCAGAGTATCCGAGGGGGGAGAAGCTCAGTAAAATGAGGCCGCTGCTCCTAGGCAACTTATGGTCCAGTTTTCTTTTCTTTTTAACTAACTTATTAGTTTGTTCCCCAATATATTTAATGGTGCATAGACACCCAACCTACTCGATACCTGCATGGGGGTGTAGGGACAGAGATGAATAGACCTGACTTCCTCCCCAAAGCAGGAGCCTGCCAGGTTAAGAGGGGCAGCCATGGACTGAAAAGGCTCTGGGACATGGCAGAAAGGGCCACAGCTGTTGGGGAGCTGGGTATGGAATGCCAGCCTCGTGGCTCCGAGTCAGAGGGTTGGGATTCTGAAGGGAGAGGGGTTTCTTGTCAATCCTGTCTTGGTCTGTGGCTGCTACTGGAGAATCCAACCTGCATGTGGCAGTGAACAGGACAGGAAAAGGGACGGGAAACATACAAGTTTTGTCATAGAGGACAGTAAGTGTCATGAAAGACAAAGGAGCCATGGACTTCAGGTGGGGGCGGCGTGAGGAGTGCCGATGGGCTTGGCAGGAGAGGAAGCCCCTGAGCACTGGAGAGATGCTTCAGGGGCAAAGGTCTAAATAGGAAGGTTCTGGGGCAGCGGAGAAAATAAGCAAAGGCACAGTGTGGAGAAGGCTGCTGGGTTAAGCCTGGGTGGCCTGCTTGGGCTGGGCAATGACGAATAGCAGCAGAAGCTGAGAAGAGGGCCTTCCTCATCTTTCTCAGAGCTTTTACTTCTCTCTGCAGGCAGAGGAGCCCAAGATGGATTTTGAGCCAGGCTCTACTTTGGGGAGGTGGGACTTCTTGAAAAAACTTGCTGATTGTCCTATCTTAGGAAGCCTCTTCCCCCACAGCATGTCCCTGGGATAAGGCACACGTTTCCTCTCTGAGGGTG
Source organism: Glis glis (assembly GCA_004027185.1). Taxonomy (NCBI): domain Eukaryota; kingdom Metazoa; phylum Chordata; class Mammalia; order Rodentia; family Gliridae; genus Glis; species Glis glis. The sequence goes on along the minus strand of PVJS01000122.1, from coordinate 53,041 downwards.
GCAGTTAATCATAGTCACACGGCCCAAAGCAGGAATAGGAGGCGCAGGCAGCCACATGTGTAATGAGTTCACAAAGTGATTTCATTTCCTGATTTTCACATTGCTCCCCCCCAGCCCTCCCACCTGTGTGAAAACTCCCCGACGGAGCTGGTGCCTCATGTTCCCTTAAGGCTGCAGAGGCTGCAGTGTGGTGGTGTCGCTTCTGGGTAGGGCTTGGGGAGCCATGTGGGTGCGCTGCTGCAGAGACAGGAGAGTGATCCGTTGAGCTGTGAAATAATGACAATAATCTCTGTTCCCTGAGTACCTGACAGGTACTAGGTGGCATGCTCTCAGTTAATGCTTAATCTTGTTTGGTTTTGTTTTTGAGATGGGTCTCATTCTATCACTCAGCCTGGCCTCGAACTCCTGGGCTCGAGTGAACCTCCCACCTCAGCCCCCTGAGTGCTGGAGCTCCAGGTACACAACACCATGCCCTGAAATATTTAATCCTAAAGGCAGAGGAAGGACACTGCTATTTGGAGGTGATGTGCCACCTATCCATGTCCACTCAGCCAGTGGCTGGAGAAGCCAAAATTGTACCAATGGGGTGTTCTTTTCTGTTCATGTGGTACTCAGTGGCCCTCTACTACTGACCTGCACTGCCAGCCTTTTTCTTATTTTGAGACAAGATCTTCCTACATTGTCTGGACTGGCCTTGAACTTGTAGTCCTCCTGCCTCAACCTCCCAAGTTGCTGGGATTACAAGTGTGCACTACTGCATCCAGCTTCAACGGGGCATTCTTCTCAGACCACAAAACAAACAGAAGATAAGGCAGAGGGGAAATTTTATGACTTTTACATTGAAATAGCTGTGAGTTATAGTTGCATCTTGGCCACTTATCTGAGTTTCTTCAAAATGGTATGGTTGACTGGGAGTGGTGGCACACACCTGTAATCCCAGTACTTGGGAGGCTGAGACAGGAGGTTTGTAGGTTTGAGGCCAACCTTAGCAACTTAGCAAGACCCTCAGCAACTTAGGGAGACCCTGTTTCAAAATAAAAATAAAAGAGGGCTGGGGGTGTAGCTCGGAGGTAGAATGGCCCTGGGTTCAATCCCCAGTACTCCCCTCCCAAAAAAAAAGGTGTGGTCCTTCCTTCTTGACTAAGGCAGCCTGTGTGTGGCCCACATCAGGCTTCTCATAGATGGCAGCTGCTCCGGGGGATCATGAGAGGTTGGGAGACTGGGACTCCACTCCTGCAGCAGAGGGTACCACTCACTTCACAGGAATGGGCAGAGCTGGCTTCAGAGCTTCAGGCTGCCACATCCTGCCTTTCCCTGTCACATCCTTTCTCTCTCCCTCGGCGGCTGACTTTGGGACATCTCAGCAGCTGATTCGGATACTCTAGGTGGGGCAGGGGCACCAGAGCATATCAGAAAAACCCATCCCTGGTGATGTGGCAGTATGTCTTTTTGGCCCCTTCCCTGCAGGGACCAAAGGCACAGAGAGGCAGGGTTGTCTCCCTGGAGTGTTCCCTCTGACTTTGTTCACCTGACCCATACTAAGGCCAGGCAGCTGGTTCAGCACACTCACTGGAGTTCAGGAAACACCCTTTCTTATGCTTTCTGTGTCCCCTTTGTGCATCCCTGGTGAAGACGGCCTCTCTCTGCACAGGGTTCTTCAGAGAAACAGAACCAATAAAATGGATCTATCTGCCTATCTGTACCTACATCATATCCACATCTCTATCTGTATATACATGTGTATATCTGTGTAATAAATATTTGAACAAGGGGAGAGAGATTTATTTTTAAGGAATTGGTTCACACAATTATAGAGACTGGCAGGTCAAAATCTGCAGTGCAGGCCAAGCAGCTGGACCCTCAGCAGGACTTGTGTGCTGACTGACTCCTGTTGCATTGTTACGTCTTCCTTGGGAAACCTTGGTCTTTTCTCTTAAGGCTTTCAGTGGGTTGAGTGAGGTCAGATTGGAAGAGGGTCACTGGTATTGTGGAGGAAGATCTGCTCTACGTAAGGTCAATAGATTGTAGCTGTCAATCACTTCTGCAAATACCTTCATAGCCACATCTAGGCTGGGTTTAGGCAAACAGCTGGGCACTAGAGGCTTACCAAGTTGACAGGTGGAATTAACCACCATAGGCCCTGAGATGCCTTGTCCCAAAGGGCGGGTCACCTTTCCTAGGAAATTCCAGGAACTGGGAGGGACTTGCTTTGCTACTGAATCCCTAGAGCCAGGGACTTGTCAGATGTGCAGCCAGCAAGTAGGTCAGTGTTTGTGAGGAAGAGTTCAGTCTTCAGTGAGCTGGAGTGGAAAATGTACCAGACAGATTGTTAGAAGTTTGTTTCATGTATTCATTTATTCATCTGTTCATTCATCCAGCTGCTTGGCCACTTTTGCCATATGCTGATTATGTGCTGAGTCTTGCCTGAAGCCTGGTAGGACCACAGGTGATAAAGAGAAGCCCTTTGCCTTTAGAACTTTATAATTCCATCATTGTAAGTTCTCTATACCAAATTGATGACTTATTGTGTAGAACTGTACTTTATGGAAATGCAATTAGCTTGGATTGAGGTCGTCATGGGAAAGTGTCTACTGAAAGAGCTCATCATTCTAGCCCAGTGGATCTTAATCTTTTGTGAGTCTTGGATCCATTTGAGAATCCAGCACCAGATGTGGACCTTCCCCCCAAACCATGCTCAACCCAAGACACTGCCATTTCTGGACTATTTCTGGAGATGCAGATACCAGGTTAAAGCCCCTATGGTTTACAAGTTCCTTTTAATGAGGGTTCTTAGGAGAAATTTCGCTTCTTCTTCATGTTAAGGATAAATGTGCCTCTCCAGAGAAGTTAGTTTGTTTTATCTTCTTACATGGAATTCTATGAACAATAGTGTCTCATTGTCCCTACAGACTTCTAGGGAGTATAGAGTCAAAACTGAGATCTGCCTATAAAGAGAATTAACCTAACTCATAGCTCGGTTTTGCTTACCTGTCTTTCTTTTTTAAATATACTTTTATTGGTGCATTGTAATTATACATCATAATGAGGTTCAGAGTGATAGGAACATACATGCACACAGCACTGGTGTGTTTCCTTCTTGATCCCACCTACTCCACCCCTATACAAATTATTGAGATGGGTATTGATAATTTTCTATATGCACATAGCATTATTTGAACTGATGCCTTCATCAAGTCTCCTCCAATCGCCTCCATAACTCCACTGGAGTCTCTCCTCCTTTATCTGAAGTCCCTTTTTTAACTCAGTTTCTCTCTAGCTTTCACATATGAGAGAAAACATATAACCATTCATGTTCGGAGACTGACTAATCTCACTTAGCATAATATTCTCTAGTTCAATCCATTTTCCTGAAAATGACATAATTTGTCCTTTATAGCTGAATAAAATTCCATTGTATGGATATACTACAGTTTTGTTATCCATTCATCTGTTGATGGACACCTAGGCTGGTTCCATAATTTGGCTATTGTGAATTGTGCTGCTAGAAACATTGCTATACTATTCTGATTTCAATTCCTTTGGAAAGATACCCAGGAGTGGTATAGCTGGATTATATGGTGGATCCATTCCCAGTCTTCTGAGGAGCCTCCACAATGATCTCCATAGCAGCTTATATTAATTCACAATCCTACCAACAGTGTATAAGAGTTCCTATTTTCGTACATCCTCACTAGAATTTATTATTGTTTATATTCTCAATGATTGTCATTCTAACTGTAGTTAGATAGAATCTCAGCGTACTTTTGATTTGCATTTTTCTGATTGCTAATGATGTTGAACATTTTTTCATATATTTATTGGCCATTTGTATTTCTTCTTTAGGGAAGTGTATATTCAGATCCATTGCCCATGTTTTATTTGGCTATTTGTCTTTTTGGTGTTAAGTTTTTAAAGTTCTAGAGTTTTTAAAGTTCTAATATCTAGAATATACAAATTCTAGATATTAGCCTTCCTTCCTTCCTTTCTTTTTTTCTTTCTTTCAGTCTATGCCAAATTGCTGTTTGATGTTGTGGGGTGTTTTTGGAGGGGTTCAGCATCTCTTTTCACTGTTTAAATCCTCTCTCTTCTTGTTGGCAATAAGGAAGTGTAGAAAGACACCAATGACTAAGAACAAAGATGAGTTCTATAGTATGGGAACATAGAAGGTCCCTGAGACCACAGCATCAAGGGGTAGGAACAGGGCCAGCCACATAATTTGCTAAAACTAGTGAAAAGTGACAGCACAGATCCTCTGGTTCAAAAATTAAGAATTTAAAGATGGCAGCAGCAGAGCATGAAGGCAAGCCTAGGGCTCCCCAAGCCTGTAGCCCTGTGCAGCACCAAGGGGCTCATGTCCATGAACCCAAGCCTGATGGAGAAGAGGCTTCCCAAGTCAGGGGCACTCAAAAAAGCCAAAGGAAAGTGCAGGACTTTTTCAGCGAGCACAGTGGTACACATCCACATGGAGGAGCAGCTGGTGCTAAGACAAGGTGGCGTGGGAGTTAAGTCACGAGAGGGTACCTGCAGGAGTTGGTGCAGGGAAGAGAAGGCAGAGTGGGGCCCCACTCACCAAAAGCCATGCTTGGCTCTTGTAATTTTCATCAATTCCACTCCCAGGAAGTTCACATGAAATCTATTTCACCTGGATTCCCAGGCCCGACAGGGCCCCATTCTGGCCATGACCCAGGACACCCTCATCTGCTGGTTGCATCTGCCCTTTGCCCTTTCCTCACACTGCCTGAGAGTCCCTCAGTGCACGGTTCAGGCCAAACTACCACTGATCCTGTGAAATCTATACACAGGCCTCTCAGAACCTCCAGCTCCTGGCTGGCCCAGGCTAGAGAGGAAAGGCTCTGAAACCATTTTGCGCTCAGTGTCCCATAGTGGGACTGTGAGACATCAACAGGCCAGGTGAGTTTCCCTCAGTCCCGTCAGCCTGTCCCAAATTGTCCATTTTTTTTTTTTTGGTCACTCCCTGTTTGCACAGAAAGCCCCATGACAAGTTGTTTGAACGCAGACAGATTGCCTGCTTCCTCCCGGCGATGTCTGCCTCTTTCCTTGCCAGCAAAAATTGGGTAGTTAACCCCCTCCTCCTCCCTGCCAGTTCTTGCTGCTCTTTTACATCACCTTCTCTGATAAATCATTTGGGACGCCGCACCGTCAACATCGTTGCCATAAACCCTTTCTATAGAACCATAAATGAGATCACGCTCTGAGGAGGAGCATTAAGCGGCAATTTGGGGAGCGTGGAGGCTGTTTATTTGCCTGAAACCGTAACAGGCAGGACGGCAGCAGTGCCTGTGTGCAGAGTCTGAAAACAGCGTTCTTCCCCTCTCAGCCAAGAGAACATCTCACACAGGTCATCCCATCGCCCAGGGGTCCTGCTACATCCAGGGTAGATGGGTTAGTAGGAGGCTTCCAGGTAAAGCCCCTCAATGTCCTCATGGGTAAACTGAGGCAAGGGCTTGTATATGGTTGTACAGACAGCAAGTGGCAAGCTAACCCCCAAGGCAGGCCTCCTGCTCCCAAGATAGAGTCATGGCTAGGGCGAAAGTTTCCAAACTCTTAGCCTTGTGTCTCTGAGAAAGTTGACTTCTGGGCCTCAGTTTCCTCATCTGTGAATCAGTAATGGGGCCAACTTTTTCCTCAAGATTGATAAGCTGGGGCCTAAGAGAAGCACTGATGCAGAGGCCCCCGAGTTCTGTCCTGAGTCACACGGCCCTGGGCAGGCTGTATAACCCCCCTGAGCCTCAGTTTCTTCATCTCTAAAATGAAGGCCACAGGGAGGATTTGAAAACCTGAATTCCAACAGTACCCAGAGCATTTGAAGCACTAGGTAAACGCTGGTTGTTTCATTATCATGCTTCATCACCATTATTGGCACTGAGTAAGCCCTTAGTAATGATTTTTTTTCCCTTTTGTGTAGGCAGATTGGCTAGAATAAGGGTTCTGGATATAAACAAACATGAGTTTAAAACACGGCTCTGCCATTTATTGGAAAAGTGAGGGTGCACGAGCTCTCAACTATTCTGAGCCTCATCTTCCTCGTTCAAGAAGTGGAATAGCAACAGAGACCTTGAGGAGCTGCTTGGGAGGACTGGAAAATAACTCAATGCTCGTGCCATTTATGCTAAAAAAATTTATAGTGGTTATAATTTCTTTCTCAACTATTATTTGGATTGATTGTAAGGCAAGGCTCCTCCTGGCCCAGAGTTGAACAGCCTCCACACACCTCTTTTTGTTGCAACAGGAGCCATTGCCTACGATTTAGAGAGTTTGCATCATGTGGCCCTACCTCATCATTCTCTGCCATCGAGGCTGATGAAAAAGCAGCGAGCAGCATAGCCAGGAATCCCTGGTGAAGCTCAGGGATCATGTTTACTGCGAGACTCACACAGTAAACACTGAGTGCAAATGCTTTTGCATACAGTTGCAATCCTGAGCCTGTTACCAGGAGTAGGAGCCCGCAGGAGGCTGCAGAAGTGGTCTGTGTTCTGCCTGTGTGCTCTGGGGTCCTACCTGCCCTGCCATGGCTATGTTCTTGCTATCCTGGACCCTTCATTGCAGTAGAAGGTAGGTGAGCACTGCATAGAAGGAATGAGTTAAACTTCAGGCCTTTTAATCATGGGAAGAGCCTCCACCTGCTCAGTAAGAACATCTTGTCAACCAAATGCAAGCCCAGTCGGGACAGTCCCCTATGTTGGTCTAGGGGACTAGGGATAAAGAGCTTCAGGATGGGACAGGCTGGAAGGTGGCTGATTTGGTGAGGGATTATCCACTGTTTGGGGGCACTGTAGAGAATATGGTGGTCCATACTGGTGTAAGACTGTTCTGGCAACTTTGTACTGCAGAGATATGTTGTCCTGCTCATATTAGGTATCTAGTTTAATTGTATTGCTCTACTTTTTGCTATCCCATGGATAAAGGAAAAAATGTTTGTTACCAGCATAGATACTCAAGATTTTATGATCAGGTTGTGCGTTGCTGGCAATCTCTTCTTCATGCCTCAAATTGTCCATCAGGTGGAACAAAGTTAAGTTGCACGTGTGCAGCGTTATTCTTTTAATTTACAACAATGATGATTTTATATATGAATCAACTTAAGAGTTTAGGGGGCTGTGCATGGTGGCACACACTGGTAATCCCCGTATTTGGGAGGTTGAGACAGGAGGATCGCAGGTTCAAGGCCAGCTTCAGCAACTTAGCAAGACCTTGTTTCAAAATTAAAAAATAAAATAGGACTAAGGGTGTAGCTCAGAGGTAGAATGCTTTGGGGTTCAATCCCTAATACCCCCAAAAAACTTTAAGGATTTTGTTGTTCTTGTTAATTGTTAAACAAAAAGAAAAGAACATAGTATTTATTTAAACACTTATTTTATGTAGTCTGGGTGCTTGGTTTCTTGATTCAGAAGGGTGAGCTAACCCTTTTGAATTCTGCAACTGAGATCAGACTATCTTCCCATTTCTCCCACTTTATAAATGAGTTTGCCTTGAAGCATAATAGAGGATCATGAGCCAGTAGATGTAGTGCAGTTCTTATTATATCAGAGTAATGCCCTGGCTAAGGAAAGGAAATTTGAAATCAAATATTTCAAAATTGCCACCACTTACTGTTCTGTGACTCTAGCAAGTTGCTTGATCTGTTTGAGCCTCATTTTCCCCATCTGTAAAATAGAGATGCTATTAGTCCCAAACCTACCTAGTTGTGTTGAAGTCAAGAAAAATGAGTTAATGCATGCCAAGCTCTGAACACTGTTTCTGGCACATAGTAGGCACAAAAATGCCACTGGCAATGATATTGCAGCCGCACCAGTGGCTGACGTCTCAGCTGGATGTGCGTTCAGACTTTGGTAATCCTGTCCATGACAGACAGCTCTCCAGCTGCAGATTCCCACCTCCTCCTCCTCCAAGCGCCAAGGCCTGCGGAGGTCTGAGCCCCCTCAGACTGGCTCATGAGAACCGATTTTGTGAGTTAGTTATTAAACACAGCCATTGTTAAAAATTAAATGATAGAAACTTACATGTAAATAAATTATGTCCAAATAAAAGGGAGTAAATACTTGATGCACACCGCTTCCTGATTCTTTTATTAATTACATACACCTCTGAAGTTCTGTGCATCTATTTTATCAGTGTGGCACAAATATTATATGATGATTTCTGTTGCTCATCCCTCCCCAACTCCACCTTCGGTGACTTCACTTTGGTAGCTAGGAAACAGAACAACAGGACTTGTTGTTGTTGTTGTTGTTGTTATTAAAACCCCATTCCAGAGGGTCTGTTGTCAAATATTTACCAGCACATCTTTGGGTGAAACTCACTAACTAATAAGCTTGGCTGCTTCCTTGTTGGTGCTGATGGTTAGAAATGTGTCTCCTTCCAGCTTGAATTCTAGTTAGAACTTTTGGTGAATTTGTGTTTTCACCAGTAAATAAATATCACAGTTGAAGATGATGTCTTGATGCCTTTTTGTTTCCCCATAGTCAAAGGGCATGGGACACCGGAGGCCCCAAGGAGAGTATTGTTGTATTAAATTGACTGTCTTTGTATTCAGATTGGAATTTTTAAAATGTCATTTCTCAGATAGAACTATTTCCTTCTTAGCCTTAACTAGTTTAAGAAATGCTTTTCAACTGTGGTACTGAGAAAATCCAGCCTCAATGCTGAATTTTACTTAAATTTTCCCACTTTAGGTATATTTATTTTTAAAAATTATTGACAGAATGGAAGGAAGAGGGTATCATTTGGGGCATTCCCTGTGGGAAGCCAGTCCTCTTCCAGAAGACCCCTCCCTGTGAATGACCATCTGCCCACATAGGACAATTCTTTCAGTACCAGACAAAACCAGGGGAAATGTCAGCTTGCTTAGATGCAAGACCCAGACCCACTGAGAGATGAAAGCAGCAAGTTGAGAAAATAGCCGGAAGGCCACGGGAAAGGTTACTGTGAGATGCTTGGGCTTTTGAAACTGAGGCAGAAAGGCAGCTGAACAAGTTGACCCTGGGACAACTCGATTGGAGTTAGGTTACATGCTGCAGTTTAGATTCTGCTTGCATCCTTTTAATGGGCTGAGTGACCTTAGGCAGGTCACTAGACCTCCCTGAGCTTACATTTTCCCATCTCTGGAAATAGGGACTGTAATACGTACCCCATTGTCTGTCATACATACTAAATAAGATAAAGATACGAAGGCCCAGGAACACAGTAGTCACCAGTAAGAGTTAGCCACTCCACCTGCCATATGAAGCATCACACCAATTAACTTAGGGTTTCAAGAGACTTACAATGATCCTAAGATATTAGATTCCCTACCTGCAGAAAAATGCCTTTATAGGCTGCAGATTTATATGACTCACTCATTTTCTTATTTAAAATATAAGGCAAAGCTGTCCAAGTTGACTTTGTGGTAGGTAGCTCATTATGGAGGAGATGCTGGTCTCGATCCTGACATTTTATAGGACAAAGGCAAAATTGGCAGCATGGAGTTATGTCTTCCTTGAAACTGAAACCATCCATAGACTCCCATACCACTCTCTCCATGCAGAATTTCCCTAAGTAGGAACATTGAGCTCAGTATTTTATAAACTCCACTAGCCAGCAAGGAAATTATCTTAAAAGTCATTTTTTTGTCATCTTCCATTAGACACCAATTTCCTAGGCAAAATAAAATGTAGGACACTGTTGTATAAATGAAATAACAGACACATGGCAAGAGGTTAATAACTCCCATTGGCCGGTTCTGAAAGGAAGAAAATTCACGGTGTCACTTCTACTCTTGACATTTTGTTCTGTCACCCCTTGAAGAGAACAAAGCATCTTTGTGCATTTCAAAGAGGCCTCCGTTTATTTCTTTCCAAAGTTCTCCAAAGTTGTGCCTCTCCATTTTTGGGTGGATGGTGAGTGGTGGGAAACCAAAGAAATCTAGCCACAGTAGGGAGCGAAACACCAGTGTTATTGACTATAAACCAGAGGCAGCTCCGCTGCCCCCCCCACCACCACCACCACAGCAACATCCCTGGGGCTGGAGGCAGCAAACCACCAGAATCTAGAGAGCATTCTCCCATAGATAAAATCAGCTTCACACATCAAGAAACAGAAACTCACTGTAGTATTAGATCTAAGGGTGGTGTAAAATGTTACAAAATTTCAGTGAAATGAAAAGGAAAACCAAGAGCACTTTAAAGTAACTCTACAGATGGGAACACTCAAATGCAGTCCCCTGCTCTGCTATAAGTGTGCTTGTTTGCCTTTGCCCACACAGACTTCTTTGTCCATACCTACATTTGCCCAGCTATACTCTTACGCTTTCAATCATTTGGTACTTGAGCCATGGTTGGCTATTGTTCCTTTTGTGGTGCCTGGTAAGGGATATCAAAACAAGCTTCGTTTCTTGTCTTTCCTTTCAAACTGTTCCCTCAGATGTGTGCCTCTCCAACAGGCCCAGATTCCCTCTCCCGTCCTTTCTTTATAGATCTATAATCCTCTCTTGTCCTACGGTCTGTTTCCTCACCTGGCTCAGGCTCCTGGGAGATACTGGATATGAATCACTAGTGTGCTGGGTATGGTGGTGCACACCTGTAATCCCAGCTACTCAGGAGGCTTAAGGTGGGTGGATAGCAAGTTTGAGGCCAGCCTCTACAGTTTAGTGAGACTCTGTCTCAAAATAAAAAATAAAAAGGGCTGGGTATGTAACTTAGTGGGTTCAATCCCCAATACTAAAAAAAAAAGGTGAAGAAGAAGAATCACCAGTGCCCCAGACTTGAGAAAATAGGCAGCGGCTTTCAGATATTGTTTAAAATGCAATTCATAGTAATAAATACTTTTTAGAATTTGTTTAGGATATGCATATATTTAATGACAATACTTGTTCTTACTATATGTGATGGACTCTGACATTTTTATCCTGTCCTATTCCATTCCATTCTCTTCTTTCAAAATGCCATTTCTGATACATTAAATTAATTTCATGATTCACGAAGGGGATGCAGCCTGCAGCCTGAAAACACTGAGTCTCGGACTTCAACGTGCACACAAATCCCCTGGGGATCTTGATAAGTGACAGATTCTGATTCATTAGGTCTGGGGTGGGGCCCATGATTCTTCATTTCTAACAAGCTTCCTCCAGATGCTGATGCTACTTATCTTGGGGCCACACTTTGAGCACCCTGGTTCTCCAGCCTAGGCAGAGTTCAGCACCATGGACAGGGGAAAACCTGTGCCTGCCATCTCCAAACCAACAAATCTGTGTCATCCTAAGTGTTTGGCTTCTCTGTAAGACATGTGGCACCAGCGGATGGGAAGGAAACTTTCCCTAACAATGTGGAACTTGCTTTCTCTCCCACATAGATGGGACCTCCTGGTCTTGAGTGGCCAGGCTCTCAGGGTAGGGTCGTAACCAAGGAGTAGGGCAGAGGTACAGGGCTGGGTTCCCCAAGGAGCCCTGCTCATGGGAGTCAGCCCCGCTCTCCTCACTTCCCTTCAGGTTGTCCTGCTTCACTCCAGTTCCTCCCTGGTGACTCACTGTGGCTCTGCTTTATTTGAGGTCTTGCAGTGAAGGCCCAGAAGGCTTTCTCTCAGATTCTCTTTCTGGTGAGCTCTACTCCCACACTGTTTCTCAGCTTCAATAATGAGACTTTATCTTTGGCTTCATGTGTGTCTCTGCCACCCTTTGTACATACCTCTGCTGAAGCCCTAAGCAAATGTCATTAAAAGCATCCATGTGTTTGCATCTTCCCCCAAATAGGCTAATCATTCTTGGTCCTGGCCACATTAGAATCACCTGGGGAGCTTTTACAAACTACTGATCTCTGTACCTCACCCCTGGCCAATTAAATCAGAATCTCTGGGCATCAGTATTGTTAAAAGTTCCCCAAGTGGCTGTGATATGTAGCCAGTGCTAAGAATCACTATATTACCCTGTGAGCTCCATGAGGATATGGATCATGTATTGCTCACCTTAATTATTTCTCTTCCTTCCTCTCCTCCTTTTCTTCATCAAAACTTTTCCAGCATCTTGCACAGAGTCCTGGACAATGAATAAGTACCATAACCAGCTGAACTTTTGTTAGCACCAACTCTATCCTAGGAACTAAAGACTAACATTTGCCTGCATGGCTACATTAGGCTCACAACAGACCTATGAAGTAGATTTCATTTGTCCCAGCTTAAGGATGAAGGAACTGAAGCTTAGGAAGGCTGAATCACTTAGAAGGTCACAGGGCAAGTGATAGAGCCAGGATCTGAGCTCAGTTCAGGGGTGCACTGGAACTGGTTGGAATTGGCACCGCCAGGCTTCTCAAGCCCCAGCCAGTTTTGTACTGGGAGACCCAACACCCAGGAAAACTCAGTTCATTTCTCTCCACTTTTAATTTTTCTAAAGCTTAAGGGGAAATAAAGAATTCTTATTAATATTGTTATAGTATTAATTAAAAATAGTAGCACCTCTTATTAAGTGCCTTCTCTTTGCCAGATACCATGCTTAGTTATTATAGTGGTCCCTTGGTATCTGCAGAGAATTGGCTCCAAGACCCCCTGAGAATGCCAAAATCCATGCATGCTAAAGTTCCTTATATAACATGGTATAGTATTTGCATATAACCTACAAACATCTTTTCATATGCTTTAAATTATCTCTAGATTACTTATGATACCTAATGTAATATTAATTATATACAAATAGTTGTACTATATTGTTCAGGGGATAGAGATAGGTAAAAAAGATTGTACAGTGATAGGTAAAAAAAGGTTGCAGTTTTTTCCAAAATATTTTTGATCCATGATAGGTTGAATCTGCAGATGCAGAACTAGAGAGTAGAGAGGGCCGATTATAGTGTCCACTGCTTTCATTATCTGCTTGAGTTTCATTGTGGCACCACCAGGCAGGCACTATTACTCCTACTTTAAGAAAACTGAAGCTTAGAGGGGTTCAGTGGCTCCATGAGGCTACAAAGTCTGAAGTTGGTGGAGCCGGATTTGAACTCAGGCCTTCCCGGCTACAGCTCCAGCCTTCCTTGACCACCTTGCCCATTCTGTGTTTGCAGAACACTGTGGGCATGATTATCTCGTTAGATTCTCAGAGCTCATCAGGGAGATGGATGACATGATTGGAAGAAAGGCTCGGGCTGCAGAGTGGAGGATGGATGAGAACAGGGACGGGCCACCTGGGACAAGGAAACAGAAATGAGGTCTCCACAGACCAGAAGCTTCTCAGTGAAAATGGAAACAGCTCTGCCTGTACTCGCCTCCTCAGAAGTCCCAGCATTCTTGGTATCCCTCCCAGGACAGTGGGGGAGGCAAGTCCCAGGCAGGGCCATCACTCTGCCTGCTTTGGAGGGACACAGAAGCGCCTCTGTTGTTGCCACTGGAGCTCCACGATGATAGATGGAGGGCCATTTGTCGAGCCTGAAACCATCATTCATGGAGGACAATGGCCTGCTGGGACCCAACACATTTGGAGAAGAGCATGAAGCAGACAGAAGCGGGATTATGCGAAACAAAGTCAAAGGAAATTTGTTGGGAGTCTGATTTCCAGAGCCTTGAAATCGGCAGGAATGAGGCTTTTTTTGTGAAAGAGTTATTAGCAAATGCATTTGGAGCCCAGGCAAGTTCGCTAGCTTCCTGGTGTCCATTACCAGCAAACATTGGAAATGATTGTGTAGGATTTAGCAGGAGATTATCCTTTTGGACAGCATTATATGGGGTATATTTTGGTAGGGAGAGGGGGGTCTGGTGCATGTAATTTACTGTGCTTTGTAGTAAAGAACTGGGGTGGAGAGACCTGGATCAGTAACTTCAGAACCATAGGAGGGAGTTTTCTTTGTCTGTCTGGAGCCTTGGTCCCTTTGCACAGGTCTGGGAATGAAGAGGCAAATGGATTAATTTCACTTGGCTTGGGAATCACTTTCTAAACATTAGAAAACTCCCCATATTGTAATCTGAGGCAAAGTGAATGTCGCATGTATGAGAATGGGGCTTAGTGTAATAAAAACAACTGAAGTCAGAGGAGTGCAGCTGAGGGTCTGCTTCCTGTGTGCTAGTTTTGGGTCAGGAAGCATCACCAGTCACACAAAATGATGATTTCTGACAGGCTAATGATGGGGTTTTCTAGAAGACAAAGCAAATGTGGGAAAGCCTTAATGAGTGTGGAAACTGGTGGGCAACTAGTCCTGAGGGTGACAAAGCACATGGCCTCCACATCTGGGCTCCCTTTAGTAGGACTTAGTAGCTTACCCTGGCAGAGAGGGCCTTGTGGCTTGGGAACTGGGCATCTCATTAAGCGGAGTGGGGCAGCCCACTTGAGAATGTGCTTAGGGCAGGTTTGGCCGGGGCTGGATCCACTCCGCCGGGTGCTCATTCCATCTTGGGTCTCACTATGACTGGTGGCAGCTGTCCATCAGAGGGCTGTTGTTAACACATGCTAATTGAGTGCTTGCTGACTGCTTGGTTCTTTGCTAGGCTCTGGGGATACAATGATGAATGAACTCAGAGGTGATATTTAATGCTCGGTGGTTGAGGCCGTGATTGCTGGAACAACAGGCCTGGATTTGAGCATTAGTTCCATCACTTGCTCAATCTTGATTGAGCGTATTGCCTGACCTCTTTGTGACTTGGTTTCTTCATCTCAAAAATGGGAGTACTTATAGGATGCATTTCAAAGGGAGGCTGTGCACATTAAATATGCATTAAATAAGCTAAGATACAGAAAGCATTGGATAAGCTAATATATTTAAGGCATTAAATATGCAAATAATACACAAACATTAAATAAGCTAATATATGTAAAGCATTAAATAAGTTAATGTATTTAAAGAATTAAATATGCAAATATACACACATCATTAAATAAGCTAATGAATGTAAGCAGCTGCAGTAGTGCCTGGCACATAGTGTTATGTATCTGTTTTCTGCTTTTATTATTATCATTATTAGATAGATATTTACTGGACTCCCACTCGCTGTCTACCCCTGTGTTGATGCCAGAGACATGGCCGTGAACAGCACGTGGCCCTTCCCTCGTGGGCTCACAGTGCCGTGGGGAGTCACATAAATGACTACATGGCAGGAGATGGTATGTCCTCTGAGAATGATCCAGGCGGAGTGCTGTGGGAGTTGTAGATGGGAGAGATCAAGACCAGTTTGATGGGTCAAGGGAAGCTTCCTGGAGGAGGAAGTGTCTATCCTGGGCTTCAAGGATGGAGAGCGATCTTTCACATGAAGGTAGCAGAATGAGTTCTGCACTTGTCTGCCTTGGAGGAGCTGTCCTTCTCTTGTGAATATGCAAGACCTTGAATGATTCAGACTCGCTCAGGACCTGCAGCAAATAAAACAGTTCCATGGGAGAGAGAATAAAAATAGTGGCTGCTTTTCTGAGCAGTGTGTGGTTCCAAGGACGGTGAAGCCGCAGGGGCTTCCCTTACAGGGAAATGCTTCTCACAGGTGGCTGGGGTCAGACACTGGAGAGGTTTGGATTGTTCCAGAAGGGGAACAGAATAAGCTGAGTTGCAGAGGCAGGACTAGACAGAACATGTCTAGAGAAGGGGGAGCAGACTCCCATGGAGACGTGGGGCAATGGCTGGAAAAGAGGTTGGCCAGAGAATAAGCTCGAAGGGCTTTAGTCCTCAAGCCAGAGAATGGCAAGTGAATTCGATTTCATTCTGAATATTTTTATGGGCTCATAAAAATTATATATTGTGGGCTTGTAAAACATTTGCCCCATCCACAAAGTATGATTAACAACATACAATAGAAGCAAACTCCTGGGAAATAAATAGTAGATCCATTGTGTCTGTGCCCTCCATCCATCCCCAGCAGCTCTGATATGAGAGTGGCAGGGACCGGGGAGACCAGTGTTTAACATGCCGGACGCTGTGTTGCTATTTGACCTGCATCAAGTCGCTGCAGAGGCCCTGTCGGCATAAACACAGTAAGAGAGGTTTGACAGTAAGAGAGGTTAGAGAGGTTTGGTGGGCTTGGGGCTCCAGTCTCTCTGATGCCAGGCCTCTGCCTCATGTGGTTAGGATGTGGGAGAACTCAGCATACCAGTCATTGTCAGATACACGGGCATGTCCAGCTATAAGCTGGAAATGCCCTAGGTGCACCCTGAGTAATCAGAATGGTTTCCATTGTGTCAGCCACGACACTCACTGACTCCTGGTCAAGTCTCATCTTATTACTACTTGAATATTACTAATGAAGGAATGAATGAACTTAGGTCTTCGGTCTGCTAGCAGGCACTCTCTAAACCAAAGTTTTTTAGGGTAAATAACATTTAAAATTAAATAAAATAAAGGTAAATAACATTTTAAAATTAACATTTTAATAAAGCTGTAACAGAATCCTCTCCCCCCTATCCATGGCATGGCTGTAATGAGTGGGGCTTTGAACTTCTCTTCTGTCTTCTGCATTTTATTGCTTTTCCTAGAAAGCACCAGACAGATGTCACAATGACCTCCACTTCCAAACTCTCAGACCAATGTCAGTGTCAGGGCTGGAATGTCAGAGTCCAGGGTGGGGGTGGGGAAAGACTTTATTCAACGGGCTGCTGCCCTGCTGCTCCATGCCTGGGATCAGCAGTGCTCAGGCAGGGCAGCAGCCCATTGTCAATTAAGGAGAGACTGTGATAGGACGAAAGGAGCTCCAGAGTTTCACGTACGAGCTTCAGTTCTGCCTCCTCTCCTGTGGTCATCACTCTTCATTCCACCCCTGTAAAGTAGGTGTGTCTCGCCTTCTTTGAAAGCTTGTGGGAATCTGGGATCTAGCGAGGCAGTATGTGGGGTACACAGGAGGAACCTGGTACCTCTTGCATCCTCAGCCACGACTTAGCTTGCCTCCTTCTTTTGTTCACAAGAGGGATTATCAAAGTAACCATGTACCTTCCTCGCCAGAGTTTTGGCTGCCCTTTGATGTTAGATACCAAAGTCTCTCTTTTGTCTTTGACTTGGGACCAATTTCTCATGTTAACTTGACTTCAAGATGGTGTTTGGAGAGTGTTCCCGTAACTGTCTTTATTTGCACCTCCTTCTGCCCCTGCAGGTGGGAACTGACATCATGCATTGGGTCACTGCTTCACTTAGCCCTCATTTGTAGGGCACCTATGTTGTGCCAGGCCTGTCCTGGGCTCTGGGTGGAGCAAGCTGGACAAGGCAGGGCCCTGCCCTGGGATTCCCAGGTGACTGGGGGGCAGACAGGTACACCACAGTGTGTTGGCATGTGCTGAGGTCAGTGGAGGCATGGGGGCTGGGGTCTGCCCCTGCTTGGAGCAGTCAGTTCAGGTTCCCACAGCCTGTCTTGGGCTGATCTTTTATGTGGTACTGAGGATTGAACCCAAGGGCATTCTCCTTCCGAACTACACCCCGAGCCCTATTTTAATTTTTATTTTAAAATAGGGTCTTGCTAAGTTGCTGAGGGCCTAAGTTGCTGCTGATGGCCTTGAACCTGAGATCTTCCTGTTTCAGCCTTCTAAATACTGGGATCACAGGTGTGTGCCACCACGCCCAGCTGCAGGCTGACCTTAAAGATCAAGTCTGAGATGGCCAGATGGGTATGGGCAGTGACATTAGAATGGAGAGGATCCAACACCTTCAGGAAACTGTGAGTGTCTCTGTGAGTTTTCAGATGAGGAAACCAATGCTATGAGAAATCGGAAGTATCCAAATAATGAACGTGACCCTCATCAAGTCCCTTCTCTGGGCCTGTTTCCCCATCCTCCATATGAGGATCCCTTCTAGCCCCAGTGATCGAAGATCCACAAAGTCTGTGGCTGGCAGCCTACAAGTCAGCATGAAGCCAACTTGGATCTCTGTCTATTTATCTTATCTTCTTCCTATTTATATTTGGAAGCCTGTTTCTTCATCTGTTAGAATTGCCTGCATTACACACCCTGGAAATGTCCCTGTTTACCTTGATGTGCTGTGAGCACAATGCGGGGTTATTAATAAAACAGGGCAGCCTCCCAGCAGCCAGGGACTGTAGTGCAATTGTAAGTCGACTGTGGCTATGGTGGTGGTGGGGTGCTATAGAAGGAATGCCCACCCTGCCTGGGCCCCACTTGGCCTCCAGGGCCTGGATGGGGTGGGACCCCTTGGCCTGTATGGGAAACACTGGCCTGAGGCATCTTCTTCCCCAGATGGTGGAACCGCCCTCCCCGTACACCAGAGAGGCTGGAAACTGACAAGCGTTTAGTCATACATTCTGCTTGAACTATCAAGAAATTTAACATAAAAACTAGCATATTTTGCCCAAAATAAATATTTCTACCATCTCTTTGAAAGTCCGATTTGTCAATGCTAAGCACCCACCTTCCCACGAGGCACCCTCCACTATCCAGAAGGGCATGGTACTGAATGGAGGCTCCCCCTTGCAGAAGGCCATAGTTCTGAGTTTGCCACAGTCCCTGTCCCCCCTGTATTGTCTTATCTCTATAGGCGTCGGAGCTTGCCACTCTGAACCTTCCTAGCCTTTGGTTTCCTATAAGGTAATGCATAGTAGTTACTCACATGCTACTGGTACAGACAGTCCCCAGCTTTTAACAGCTCAACTTAATGATTTCACAGTGATGCAAAAGTAACACTTTCAGTACAAACCATACTTAGAATGGCGAATTTTGAGCTTTTCCTGGGCTAGCAATATGTTGTAAGATATTCTCTTGTGATGCTGGGCAGTGTAGCTCACAGTCAGCCATGCAATCAAGAAATGATGCTCAGCTGATAGGATGCTCTACAGTGCACTGTGGTGCTAGCTGTGATGTTTGATAGGTTAGGTGTATTAAATGCACTTTTTACTTGTTTTGTAGTACTGCACATTGAACCCAGAGGTGTTGCACCTGTGAGCTACAACCCCAGCCCTATTTTACTTTATTTTGAAACAGGGTCTTGCTAAATTAATGAGGCTGGCCTTGAACCTTCACTCTCCCTGTCTCAGCCTCCCAAGTAATGGGATTACAGACATGTGCTACCACACCTGGCTAATTAAATGCATTTTTGTATTATGGTATTTTGAACTTACAATGGCTTTATCAGGATATAACCCCCTTGCAAGTCCAGGAGCATCTGTATGTACATTGCAGAACACTGTCCAGGTACCAAGGTCTTCTCTCATCCATTTTCTCATTCTCCTCACTGCAGCCTGCAGAGGTGGGTGTGGTTATTCCCATTTTATAGGTGAGGAAATCAAGGCTCAGAGAATGAAAAGCTTGTCCCTGTATAATGGGTTTGGAGAACCTCACACTTGGACACAGCTCTGCAGCATGGGCAGAGCACATCCTGGGAAGCAGGAGGGGCAGGTACTGGCATCTTGTTTGACTCGAACTTGCTGGGTAACCCTGTGCAAGCCCTTGACTCTTTGGGGGCACCAGTTTCCTTCTCTGTAAAGTGAGGTTACTGCCCTAAATCAGAGCTTCTTAATGTGAGCATGTGGCTGGGGAAAAAATAACTGAAAGTTAGCATTTTCTCCCATTGCAAATATAGGCAATAAACCACAATAGCATTAGCAGTTTCTGGGACTTTGTTACCAGGGAGAATCAGATATTTTTGTATCCCATTATAGTTATTGGAGATGCCTCAAAATATCATTTACACTCATCAGTACCTCAAGGTTATGTTAGTTATTAGACCTGCCATTAGATCTTATTATGACTTGAAAAAGAAATGAAAATATAACAATCACAAATTTCTCATTTTAACATTTTGATAACTATTTCACTATAATTGGTTTCCTTTGTAATCTTATTGATTTTCATTTTATGTATTTAGAAACATTCTTTTGAGGCAGGGCCTATAAGGTTCAAGAATCTGCTAAAGGGGTTCATGCGACAAAAAGGCTAAGACCCTGTCCCCAGTGATCCCCCAGGTCAGTCCAACTCCCAGGACTCCGTGTTCCCTGGGTACCAGGCCCGAGGCCACGCCCTCAGCAGCCCATCCCACTCAGCTTAAAAACAATTCCCTGGGCCCTGTGCAGCCTGGTTGGTGCTCAGTTACATCAGACCAGCATCTGCCAGTCTCTCAGTGGTTGAGCTGTCAGAGAAGTTTGGGATGGGATGGGAGGAGAGAAGATAGAGGCTCCCTCCCTCCCTCAGGCCTTGGCCTGCTTGAGGTCTCCTGTGCTGCGAGAGCATCTGCTGAGGTGCTCCGATCTCTAGGTCTCATACCTCAATTTCCATCCTCCCCATCCCGAATCCTCCCAGAAGATCCTTGTGGGGGAATCTCAGATCCAGAGGTCTGAGGTCTTGCGCATTTCTTGTTGTTTTGCAGGAAAGGAAGCTGAGACACAGAGGGCAAAAGCTTAGGGTTACACAGAATGGGATGTTGAAGTAAACGAGAGAATGGTGGAGTGAGAGGAGGTGGGGATGTCCGCAGGGGCTAGGCCACGAGGGCATGCAGCTGGGGCAGGGCTCACATGCTCTGGGACCATGGAATGGGGGGAAAACATTGCAGACGCTCAGGTGAGAGGTGACTGTGGCTTAGACTAGTGGAGTAGAGGCAGAGATGGTGAGAAGTGAGAGAGCTGGTGGAGTTAGAACTGGCAGGACTCTGTGGTGATGAATTAGACCTAGGGGTGGAGAAGAGGAAAGGGGTTAAAGGTGACCTAGGTTTTTAGCTTGTACCACTGGTGGAAGAAGGCACTACTTACCAACATGGGGAGCAGTAAGGATGACCATTTGGAGGGAAACAGAGGGAACTGAACTATTGATGGGTTGAGTTTGAAGTTAACCGGTGGGTTCAAGCACCAGGACACCTGCTTCTCATTCCTGCGTCCCTCTTTGCAACTGAGGCACATCACATTGCCTCTCCAGGCTTCAAGTCCTCAACTATAAAGCTGAAGGAGTAAAACCCAACTTCATAGGTTACTGCGGTGATTACTGCAAACAGGGAGCAGAAGCGCCTTGCACGTTCTGAGAAGTCACTGGGAGTGGTTGACTTTAATCATCAGGAATCTCAAAAGATACTTTATAGAGAGGCATATCCAGTACATTTCCCCCGTATGAAATAACATTTGGAGTCCACCACCAAGGTATTGGTGATACTGAGTCTAAGTTTCCTTGGCTATGGAAATGACGCACATACTTCTGTCTCCAGTGCTTGGTGATGCACAGCATGAGATCAGTGGACTAGGATTTTGATATTTGGGCTCCACTCCTGCTTCTGTGGCCTCAGGCAGGCCACAGAACCTCTCTGAGCCTTATTTTCTCCAGTTCTAAGACAGAAATGGTGATAGTATCTGCCTCAAAGGACAGTTACAAAATTCAAACTAAATGAGGTCATACAGAGTTAATGTCATTCACATTGCTAGGTGCACAGTAGGTATTAATAGAAATCACTGCTTTGCTCTTTCTTTTATGACCATTGTTCTAGGGTAGAAAGTGACACCAGGCCCCTCCCAGCATGCCTTCAGCCCACCTCTCTGTCCTTGTTCCCTGGCACCACCTCATCATCCCTGTAGTCCAGCCAAGCACACAGCTTCCCTCAGCCTGCAATGCCCTTTTGTACATCCTTTGACTGCCCAATGCATTCTACTTTTTAAATTTTTGCCTCACACATGCTAGGCGAGGGCTCTGCCACTGAGTGACACCCCCACCCTCCTGTCTGGCACCTTCTTAGTCTCCAGGGTCTGAGGAAGTGCTGCCTCTTCCTGGAAGTTTTCCTTATCTTGCCAAGGAGACTCCATGGCAGCATCTCTTTCATCCCCACAGCACTATCGCTTAGCCCTCTCTTGATCACATCCCAGCACTCAACTTTGAGCTATAGGACAGCCATTTCTCCTTCATTGTAAATCTCTTGTGCCCATGAACTTGTCTGTTACAATTTCCTACTACCCTCAAAAACAAATACAGGGTCTACACGCAAAACTAACTAGCTGAGTGTGTTGACTGAATTGGGCTGGTTGGGGCTGGAGCGCTGACTCAGTCACTCTACCATTGCTCCAGGACAGGATTCTGAGGTACAGCAGCACAGGGGTTCCAGGACTGCTGCAGAAGATGCCCTGTACCAACTGAGTCAGAAAAGAACAGGCTGGGGGAGGATTTTGCTGTTGATGCCAGAAAGGACCCTCTTCAGGCCAGCTTCAATTAGCCAGGCCCACAGCATCTGGCAACTGGGTCACCTAGCCAGGCAGTGGTGAGGAGCGGAGCCAATGCACTAGTGGCCCAAAAAGAGAGTTAGGGACCCTCTCCTTGGGCCTGGATCAGACATGGCACTGTGGCTCTCTGCCCCAGCCTCTCTCCTCACTGGAGCAAGTGACTATCACAAGAACAAGTCTGACCTTGTGTTTGCCCAGTTTAAAACCCTTCCATGGAAGATCCCCTTGCCAGAGCCTGGTGCCTGCTCCCCACATTCTTTGGAGGCCTTGCACTGGTCAGAGGCTCCCCATTTTGCAGCTAAGGAAGCTGAGGCTCAGAGGGGTTAAGTAGTTTTCTCAGTGTCACTGAATTCATTGAAGTTGGAGCCGGGATTTGAACATGCGTCAGGCTCATGTCCTTCATGCTCTCCCAGGACTCCACTTCCAGTTTGGATCTGACACAGTAAGCAACAGGCAGTTACGTGTTGAATGGAAGGGTGAATGTGAAGTTGCTGGGTGGAGCAGTTATCTTTCAGGAAAAGCTCTCTTACTTGGTTTCTTTAAATGAAAAAGGCTTTCTCTCACATGGTTCTGTGGGCCTCGTTGAAAAGGAGTGAAAGTATCATGCATCATCTTGGATCATTATTAGACTTTCTATGATTTTGGGTACTTAATAAAAACTGTTATCTCTGCTATATGACACAGAAAACTATCTCTGTCTGAAAGTAACTTGATGGAGAGCATCCCACCTGGGAACACCTGCAGATGAGGCAGCTGAAAAAAGAGTTCCCAGGGGAGGACACGGCTGGTCCCTAGCGGGCCAGTTAATGGATCAGGATTTCACCCTTGGCCTGGCCAGACCATGGTAGGTTGTTAGGTGTTGAGCTGAGGTCTTATGACTAAAGTACACAATTTTCTCATCCTACACTGCTTCACACCACCCTGATCAAACACACAAAATGAAATCTAACTGAGAGGGTATGAGAAAGGACAAACGCTTTTACTCTGAAATCCCCAGAAGAAAGCTAAAGTGAGCATGTTTTGAGGACCTAATCAGCAGCAGACGTCCAGGGGAAAAAACAATCCAAGCACCAGTGATGATGCTGCTGGAAATTACAGCCCATAGTCCTCAGGGAGAACTCGTCCTCACTCAGACATCTGGTGGCAATGCGGCCAGCTTAGCTTACATCAACAGAGTTTCCTGAAATCAGCTTCTGCATCTGAAGAGCAGATACTCAGAGCTCAGGAAGCATCCCTGAGCCTCAGTGTCCTCAGGACCTCATGAGCAGGAGCAGCAGGGATTTCCAGAAAGGAGGCATCCGCTTGTGCCTTCCGCAGCCCTGCATTCTGAGTCCCAGGGCGCTTCCCTGGCAGGTCTTGACTCACTCAGGCCTGGATACAGTGGGGAACCTAGTTGAAGCCTCAGCCCTCCTGGGAGATGGGGTCTACAAGTTCAGGTGCCCCTTTTCCAGCACAGGTACCCAGGACTGACCATGGTCATCTCATTACCTATCCCCAACCCTAGCATCTTGGCCCAACACACAGCTCTAGGATTCTACTCCAGTTTCCTGGTTAGATCCTTGGTTCTCCCTTGGAACCAGAAGACTCTTTGGAATATTGGTGAACTTGGCTGGTTCTAACACCCTGCCAGGCCAAACCTCATCCCCATCACCCCAGCTGCCAGGGTTCCCATTCAGGCCAACCACCATCATTAACAAGAATGAGCAGTAACTATTATTAACTAAAAATTCTCGTGACTCATTAAATTATGATGATGATGATTAATAGTCTTGGTTTAGAGCATGACTTTTGGAGACAGACTGCTGGGTTCAAAATCCTGGCTCCAGCATTTATTGTGTGGCTTTGGGCAATTTTGTCAGCCTCTCAGTGCCCCAATTTCCATAAGTAAAACAAGGAAAATAACAGGGCCTACCTCACAGAATTGCTTGTGAGGGTGAATGGAGTTAATATTTTTATAGCATATGGAATAGAGGATGTGGGGGGGGGCAGGTAAAAGGTTACTTCAGAAGTCCAGGTGAGATGTGATGGTGGCTTGGGCAAGGGTTATGGAGCTGGGGAGAGAGAAAAATAAACTAATTTAAGGTCTATTTGGAGGTAGGACTGATAGGACTAAGTGGTTGATTGGCCATGGTTAGTGACAAGCAAGGAGGCGTCAAGACAAGGGCCCAGGGGTCTGGTGGAAGTAATTAGTAGGCAATGCATGGCATACAGCCAGTTATATTGTTAACTCAGATTACCCTAGTAGCAGGTAGGATTATTTGCCAACATTTGCTAAGCCTTTGCTAGGTGACAGGCACATAAGACCTACAGGAACCCCAAGGGTAGGAACTCTTACCATTTCCACATATCAAATGGAAACACAGAGACTTAGGGAGGTTAAAAACACTGCCCAAGGTCAACCATCCAGGAGGTAACAGAGTCAAGGCTCAAACTCAGGCTCTGATTCCAGTGCTTCTTAGCAATGTTTAACAAGACTTGCTGAGCCCCATCAAGTATCGCAGTCACTCTTCCTTGGGTCTTTAGATGGAAAAGGACTTCCAGATAGCAGAATATTCAAAGAAAAGGAATCCTGAAGCAGCAACTAGAGAGATGGCCAGGGATGAGGCTACAGACATAGGCAGAACCAAGACTATTTACCATATCTTGGTCTTGTCTTCTCAACTGAAACCAATTTTCTCCAGGGCAGCAATCAAGTGTTTGCTCTTCTCTAGTGCCCCTCAACATGGGCAAGTACTTGAGCCTCCACCAGGAGCTCATTAAATGAGCCGCACCAAGCAGTGCTTCATCACAGCCGTGTGTCCCATGAAGGAAGGGGCTATGCAGACAGAGGTGCTCACTTCGTCTGGGGGCTCAGGGCTTCTCTGAGGAGGTGGTGTTTAAGCAGAAAGACCTGAAGAACGAACCCGGATTAGCCAGGCAAAGAGGAGAGCAAACAACCTTCCAGACAGAGGGAGCAGTACCCAGGACCTTGAGTGAAGAGGAGCCATGACCCACTTGAGGATCTGAAAGGAAGCCAGTGCGGCTCAAGTACAGACACTAAGGGGGAGAAGAATAGATTGGAAACAGTCACGCAGTCCAGAACCCAGGTGACGGAAGCAGCCTTGTAAGACCAGACACACTGAGGGTTTCTGGGTTTATCTTCAGTGGAATAGGAATCTATCAAAAGGTTTGGGGCAGAGGAAATGATCCAATTTGCATCTGTTTAAAAAATAATCCCTGTGACTTCTGAGAGTGAGAGAATTGAAGTAGAGGATATGGGGAGCGCAGGTAGAAAGGTACTTCAGAAGTCCAGGTGAGACATGATGGTGGCTTGGGTAAGGGTTGTCGAGCTGGAGAGGAAGAAAAACTGATTTAAGGTATATTTGGAGGTAGGGCTGATAGGACTGAGTGGTTGATTGGCATGCAGAGAGGTGTCAAGACAGGGACTCAGGGGTCTGGTGGAAGTAATTAGTAGACAGGGGTACCCTTACTGCAGTTGAACATACTGGAAGAAAGTTTAAGAAAATAATAATAATAAGGCAAAAGACAAATGGCAAATTCCTTTGTACCAACAAGAAAGAGATAAACACCCTACCTTGAAATGGCTTAAGGACAGAGAACATGCAACTCCCAAAAGAAGTGCAGTTGCCAAGAAAAGTAGAAAAAATGTTAACTATATTCAAGAGATGCAGATCAAAATAAGAAGGCAACATTTACCTATCATACTGACAGGGATAAAAAAGCAAGCTAATGCCTAATACTTATGAGAACAAGAAGAATTGGTATGCCCATATACTGCTGGTAGAAATTAAGAGTGATGCAGTCTTTTGTGGGGGCATTTATCAGTTTTTTAAAATGTTAAGCAATATAGTCTAAATATATAATCAAAAGCATGCAAAAATATGTACAAAATATCAAAGCATTTACACTACTGAAAAACTGGAAACCAACTATAATCTATCACTGGGGGATTAATTACACACACACACACACACACACACATCTCCATTTATGAGTATGCGATTCTACTAAATTAAAAAATAGATTAAGCCAGGTACAGTGGTGTATTCCTATAATTCCAGCTACTTGGGAGGCCGAGGCTGGAGGCTGGATGGAAAGTTTGACGTCAATCTGAGCAACTTAGCAAGACCCTGTCTCAAAACAAAATAAAAAGGGCTGGTGATGTAGCTCATTGGTAGAGTGCTTGCCTAGCATGCACAAGACCCTGGGTTCAATCCAGTACTGGGGAAAAAAAAGATTAAAATTTGTGTGTATAGTATGATCCCATTTTGTACAGTATGTGGATGTGAATTAAGTGAATGTCTGTATGAGTGTTCTTACAAAAAGGTTCAGAGGGAAATATATCTAAACGATATTGCTAGTGGTAGGTGAGTTTTCATTTTATTTGGTGTATTTGGATAAATAGAAAAATCGTTGTGTAAAAAAGAGAAAACAGCATATATCTGCAATGTGACAGCGACTGCCATAGGCGAGAGACTAATTCTGACCCTGATGGGTGGGAAGGCTTCCCAGAAGAGGAATCACAGGGTTGGGAGTAAAGAATGAGGGCTCTGTTGTTCTCCTGTTTCTGCCCAGCTTTGTAACTCATCTTCAATATGGAAATAAGGAATCTACATGAAGAAAGTCTAAGTTACTTCTCGACAGGCCTTTTAGCTTGTTTGCTCTCTGGTCATAAAACATTCATACCAATTAATTTTAAACCAGACGACAGGACGCGGAAGCTTAGCACTCTAGAAAGGCCACTGCAGGGCAGCTCCCATCAGCGTCCAGCACAGCTACTTTCACTCACTCGCCTCCCTGACAGGGGGATCCTGGCCTCATTTGCAGTGGCCCTCTGGTTCCTGGGTATTATGTTACCAGCCCTTTCTATTTCCTTGGTTACTATCTTGCATCTTTGAATAAAGAATCACTTTCACTTCACATTTTTTTCTAAACTTGGTTTCAGGAATTATGCAGCTTCTTACCAAAGCACCCTTTCAAGAACTTAAATAGGTATCGATACAATCTAGTTACTTTATGGAAAAGCTGACAATGTAACAGAATAGGATGACCCTGCCTTGATTTGGAAACAGAACTTAATTAGTGTCCAGATGCCAAAGAAATGCACATTTGGGGTCTGAGGAGAGTCATGGGAGAAACTGAATACACTCAGGATCCCCAGGCTAGAGGGGGCAAGTCCCAGTTCCCTCTGGTATTAGCTGTGTGACCCTGGACACCTTTTTTTTTTTTTTCACATGCAACCAATTGTAAGGTGTTTTTGGTTGTTGCAGACCTAAGTCTGAGGTGCTGAGGTCATAGCACAGTGAGGGACCTTACACCAGCCTTACATCAGAATATAGCATGGGTGCCCGCTGGGATGGGGGTAGTACATGGATGAGCATTTTAAAATTCAAGAGTCAGTACTAGGGAGACTGAGAAAGGAGGATCACAGATTCAAGGCCAGTGCATGATAACTTAGCGAGACTCTATTTCAAAATAAAAATAAAATAGAGCTAGGGGTGTGGCTCAGTGGTAGAATGCCCCTGGGTTCAATCCCCAGTACCACCAAAATAAATAAATAAATAAATAAATAAATAAACAAATAAATATTTATCTTAATGAATATTAGAAAAAATATCTCAAACCTGTGACTTCATAGATATTTGTATGTAGAATGACCACCAGAACAAACTCCTTTAGATTGTTAGTATCCCTTTTGCAATTATAGAATCCATCTTAGCTAAAAGGTTGCCTTTCATTGGGCCACAGAGAGAAGGAATGCAAATAAAGAGCTGCAGAAACTTTAAAAAATACCTTAAAAATAAAGTTAAGCAAAAAAAAAAATATGTGAATTGATTTAGGAAAAAAAAATAAGTGACAGTGGAATTGACAAAGGGATATGGCAAATCTTGTGAAGACGGAGCCCACATTACTGCAGCAGGTCTTGAATGCATTGCTGAGCTGGATGGAGCTGCAGTGTTCCCAGCTGTAAAAATCTCCAGGGTGGTTATGAGGATCACGAGATAATGTCTGTAGATATTATCATCTCATAGCTGTCACATAGTAGGGACTCAAATATATGAGCTTCCTTTCCTTAACCTCTTCGTTTTAAGTTAAAAGGGGTATCTGTGATGGGCCAGTCTAGTTTCCTTATTTTCCAGTTGAGGTGGCAGATCCCAGATTGAGGAAAGACTAGTCTAACAGCTGAAGTTGTTACTCTTTACTCGGCTGGGCTCAGGTGTGGACAGTGAAGGCCAGACAACAGGCCTGAAAAGTGCTTGGGGAAATGAAAATGAAATAATGTAACAAAAGCAACAGTCCTGGGCTAATCCTAGGTGCAAGAGAGGAGAATCATGATCTGCCAGGTACTTTAAAAATTTCCAAGCCAGGTGTGGTGGCACATGCCCGTAATCCTAGTCCTTGGGAGGCTGAGACAGGAGGATCTCAGGTTGGAGAACAGCCTCAGCAACTTAGTGAGGCTCTCATCAACCTAGTGAGGCCCTGTTTCAAAAATAAAAATAAAATAGAGCTGGGGGTGTAGCTTGGAGGTAGAATGCCCCTGAGTTCAATCCCTAGTAAAAAAAAAAAATCCATATCTCTTCAGGTTCTGTTCTGAAAAATGTTAAACTCTATGTATAGAAGAGAAAATATTGAGAAAAGATCCCAAATGTTGAAAGTGAGTGTGTTGAGGTGGTGGCACTTTGTTTTATTTTTCCTGGTATTTTTTCTTTTTCTTTCATTTCTTTTTGTGGTACTGGGGATTTAACACATAGGCATTCTACTTCTGAACTACATCCCCAGCCCCCTTTTTTAGTTTTTGTTTTGAAACAGGGTCTCCCTAGGTTGCTGAAAGTCTCGCTAAGTTGTTGAGGCTGTCCTCGAACCTGCAATCCTCCTGTCTCAGCCTCTCAAGTACTGGGAGTACAGGTATGTGCTGCCATACCCGGCTTTCCTGGTATTCTTAATGGTCTTTTGTATGTTGACATCTATGAAAAATAAAAATGTCTTAAAATGATTGGAAGGCTGAATTTTCCATACTGAGAGTTAGGCACCATTGGTGACCATGCTTGACACAGAACTATTAATTATCATGCTTAATTTTTTATGATCACTCTTCATTTTCTGAATAGTTCCCTTGCAACCCCTGACCATTAGCAATTTCGTCTGTTATGTGGGATTATGGGTAGCTGGTAGCCAATATTATGTATTAAACCAGTGATGCATTTTAGTCCAGAGGACTCAAGGGATTAATTGTGATTGTCTTCTTGTTTTGCAGATGGAAAAACTGAGAATCAGAGAGGGGTAGTGATCTCTCGGACACTTGGTCAGTAGGTAAGTGATGCTGAAAGTGAGCCTGAAACAAGATCTAAGTCTAGTCTCCATGACCTAACTCTGCCAGACCCACTGGCCCCAGTCTTGTGACTTTTCTGTTTTATACAATTCAAGGAAAGAAATAAGATGAGTCAGTGTGAAGCATCTGGGTATCATGTGCACAGTGGTTTCTTTTTGTTCCCATCTTGGAGTGGGAATGTTTACAGGCAAGTTCGTGAGGACCTCCTAGGCAATGTCTGGCCTGGGTTGGGGCTTTCCCTGGGAATGGCAGGGCCCATTGAAACCCGGCCCCTGCCGAGGCTGGTGTGAAGCTCATTCACCACCCCTTCAATAAACTGGATTGTTTAATGCAAGTAGAACTGATCTGTGACCTCGGGCAAGCCACTTCACCCAGGGATTCATTTTGCACTCATTCTTTCAAACTGTTCTTCCCCAGAATATTTGGTGCTAGCCTTTGTGCTGGGCACTGGAGATGGCAAGCTAAAAACAGCAAGGCTTTGCCTGTGAGGAGCTCATGGCCCAATTTATGAACTCCTCCTTTCCTCATTATTATCTCATCATGAGAATTCCTAACATCTGCTTTGGGATTTAGAGTTTTTTGGGTGTTCTGTGACCTTCCCACAGCTCCATGAGATGGAGAGAAGTTGTTACTGCCACCTGACGGAGGAGAAAGCATGACTAAGCTTAGTCAAGGCCATCCAGGGAGGAAGGGTCCGAGCTGGACTTGAACCCCAGCTTTACTGATGCTGAAGCATGCATTCGTTCCTAATCACATCAAACTCTTCCCCCTGATGGCTTTAGCATGTGAGTGGGTATTTTGGTACCCTACCCCTCAGCTCTGAGAATAATGTTGGGGAGATCAGCACTAGGATGGAGCCTGTGCTGATACAGGGGTATTTTCTGCACCATGCTCTTTTCTGTGTCTAGCTGATTGTTGCAGAAAGCAATGCCTTCCCTTTCTGGGAGTGAAGGCAGCCGAAGGCTATGGCAAGGCTAATAACCAGAGGGAAGTCTGCAAGGTGCCAGGGCTGCCTCCTCCGCGTGGCCGGGATTTAGCATATCAGAGAGAATCTGCCATGGTCAGGGGATTCAGTCCCCTTCTTGTGCAGTGACCCTGCTGAAGGCTGCTGCTTCCCACCAAAGCTTACCGATCCGGAGTAAAGCAAGCTGGTTGCTTCTGCCTCGGTGGAGCTGTCTTGCCTCGGGCACAGCGCAGAGAATGATATAGGGATCAGAGGCTATGCTGTTTGTTTATGTGGAGGACAACTTCTAGGGAGGAAGTTCTTGGATTCCCTCAAAGTCTGGAATTTCAAAGAGTGCATGAATAACCTCTGGGACCAGCCCTGTTTTTTCTGTTTTACAGCTTGTGTGTGCATGGTGACTGATGGCCATCTTTGAGGTGGTTGTACCTATAGTGTGTGGGGTATGCAAGACGGGCGGGGTTGGTGGGGGTTGTGAGTTTGAATGTGGTGTGTTTGTGATTCCTAGGAAGTAATTCTTACAAAAAAAAAAAAAGAAGAAGAAGAAAGGAAGGAAGGAAGGAAATCTTCCTTTTCAAAGGGACTCCAAAATGGGCTTTTTATAAGGCGCATTAAACTCTGATGACTCAGGAGGCCAGCCATTCTTCCATCCTGGCTGGGATCACCTAGCTCTTCCTTACCCTCTTCTTTGGGGTCAGATAAAAATGCCTGCTATTTGTATTGATCTCTATGAGGCCCTCCCCCTTCTTACCCTCTGTGTCCCCCACTCCCACCCCAGCACTGTGATCTTTCTGTTTGGACCTGGGCAAGGACAGGGCCAGTGTTGGGACTGACAGATGATAGCTACAGTGCACCTGGAATGAAAGTCCCTGTGTCTCCTGTTGTCCCAGCAGGAAACCTTAAGGCCTTTGTTCAGGGGTACTCTGAGCTGGGAGTTCCGGGGCCCCTTCCTTTACCTGAGGCTTACTTGGGCCACAGACAGCCGGCAGGACTGTGTGTGTGTAAACCCTTTCCTTTGCGGGTCAGGTTTCCCCTGTCTGACAAGGGAAGAGGTGAAGCCCTGTTGAAAGGCAAGTTTGGCCCTGCCTGCAAGCATTCCACCAGGTCTCCTGAGCAGAGCGGTTCCCAGAGTGATTATCTTTCCCGAGCCAAGAGCCAGGTGCTATGTAACAGGAAGCAAGGCAGGCTTAGCAACACACTTATCAGGCCGTACTACAAGAATGTTCATTCCTGTAAACAGGCCAGGTTTTGTGCAGTTTGGTGTGCACTTCTGTATCGTTCTTGTGTTTGGTTTTTTGCTACTGGGGATTGAATTCGGGGACATTCTACCTCCAAGCTACACCTCCACCCTTATTTTATTTTTTTACTTTGAAACAGGGTCTTCCTAAGTTGCTAAGGCTGGCCTTGAACCTGTGATCTTTCTGTCTCAGCCTCCCAAGTAGTGGGATTACAGATTACAGGCATGCTGCACTATGCCCAGCTTATCTGCATCATTCTTGGTTCTCCCCACAGTGGCCTCCAAGGGGCTGAGGATATAAGAAGGGCATCCAGTGTCTGTGGTCTACACAGAGACTTCTGGCCCCAGGCAGCCAATTGCCCACCAGAGGCTTTCACATGTATGCTATAACAGGCCAGCATTTGAATCCTTGCTTGGTCTTTTATGGAACCAATCTACTCAACTTTTTGTTCAAGTTACCACAACCCATCATTAGGGTATGTCCTGGATATTGCTACCTAGTCATTGGCCAGTGGAAACCAAACACCGGCCTGCATTCATTCCACCTGTCAACCCACGGTCCAAAGCAGTTGCATCTGCCCAGGGGGAGAGGTGTCTTCCCTGAATTCACACGGAGGCAATAAATGGGCTGGTCATGGCCCTATCTCTTTCAGCCTCTGCTTCTTTTTTTTTTTTAAGTAATAAGTGGTAGGGAGAATTAGTGATAATCCTTAAGGTTCCCCTGACATGATGCCTAATAGCTATTTTTAGTAGTTGTCATTGTAGAAGTAGCAGTACTGATGATGTCAGTAATGGTAACACATTATTTTTGTAGTACCATAGATTTCTTAAGGTGCTTTTACATCTGATTCTCTCAGAAACATGACATTAAAGGCAGGACTAGGGTTACTCTCTTGATTGGACAGATAAGGAAACTGGGACAAAGAGAAATGTGATGTGAAATGTGATGTGACTTGTCTACTGCCAGCCCCTGAAGGCCTGGCCTAGAGCCAGCATGAGCCATCCTGGCCAAGATGTGGGGTGGGGGTGGGGGGTGCATGCTTGAGGATGCCCAGAGGAGCCCAGAGCATCCGGCACCTCTAAGACATGAAACTCTTTCTCCCTATACTCCTACGTCCTTTATCCACCTTGGTCTTGAAGGGCCTGCCCTATTTGGAACATTCTGTCTGGTTCTTGCCAGCAACTGCATTCTAGTGTCCAGTTTCGGGTTCTAGTCATTGGCTCAAAATTGGCTCCAAATCAGAAAAGCCATCGAACATCAATCCTGCCACATACCCCAACTGAACCTGTTGCCTACCTTCAGACCTCCCCAGACAGATTCTCCAGGGATGGGAGAAAGTAGCCGCCAGGTATCAGCCTTCCACATGCTTAGAGTCACCGCTTTCAATGCTTATTCAACATCTCTGGTCAATAGACATTTATTAAGCATCTACTGTATGCAAGATACTTTGGTGACAAGTATTTATCATTTTCTAACTTGTATCCTTTTGCAAGATAACTAAGTTTCAAAGAAGTTAATTAACATGCCCAGGATTACATATTTATTTAGTGATAATTCTGGGATTTGAATCCAGATGTTTGGACTAGTGGGCTCATTCATTTGACTTATATAAAGCATGTAGCACACAGTGAGTAGCAAGAAGCAGTTGTCACTTATTGATAGTTCTTCTAGAATAATAACAAAGGCTTTACCATACTGCATTTGAACTATTGATTCTTCTGTGGTTCTTTGTCACTAGGCCCTGACATTCTTGAGGGTAGAAACTGGAAGCTCCAGGCTCTAGAAAGACACAGGACTTATAGCAACTGATTGATAAGTGTTTAAATGGTTAACAATATTAATAATGAGTAAATTATTGACTGTGTGGTAGGCTTTGTGCTAACTGCTTTTGATAGACAGTTTTGCATCACTTAACAATGGGATAAGTTCTGAGAACTGTGAAGTTAGATGATATCATCTTTGCATGAATGTGACAGTGTGTATTTACACCAACCTAGATGGCCCAGGTCAATCCCTCCATGTGGCCTCTTGATGCAATCAAAGGACACGATAAACAGATGTATAAGACTGCTGCTGGCATAACATGGCATACTGTTTTACAACAAGCTTTTGTTTCATAAGCATAAGCATTACACTTTAAACTCATGATAAAAATGTGGTATATAAATACATAAACCAGTAATGGAGTTTTTTTTATTATCATGATCAAGTATTATGTACTTACATGACTATATGTGCTACGCTTTTATATGATGACTGGCAGCACGATAGGTTTGTTTGCACCAGCATCACCATAAACACATGGGTAATGTGTCATGCTAGGACACAATGATGACTATGTCTCTAGACGATACGAATTTTTCATCTCTGTCATATATGCAGTCTGCCATTGACAGAAACATCATTTTGTTTAATTATTACAGCACCCCTATAAGACAGATACTATGATTATAACTATTCTATACTAAAGTAAAGGGCCAGAAGACTTTGGAGTCACACTGCGGGGTTGCACAGCTAGGAAGTGGCCGAGCTGGGAGTAGGGAGGGGACCCGGGCTGACTGACATAAGGCTGGCGGCTCAGTGAGTATCCTATCTCATCCAGATGCACTGGTCTCCCCAGGTGTCCCCACATACTTTATAGCCACAGCTGATGCCACTGCTCCTTCAGTAAATTCCTATGAAGCTGCCACTCAAATCCAGCGCCTGCTAATCTTGGGCTGTGTGAGGTTTCCATGGAGAAGGGATGAAGCTGGTGAAGGCTGGGAAGCCAGAGACATGTAAGAAAGACAGAATGAAGAGCCACTAATAAAGTTAATGAGAAAAGGCTGGGTAGTAGATCGGATTTGCAAGATACAAGTGGGGGCAAGGTCAATATCAAGAGGTACCATCTTTCAGGTTCAGTGGAGAACAGTGGGGGAAGTGTTTCTGCGGCATTCTCTGGGATATTTCTTGGGTTTGGCAAGTCCATACAGCAAACTCATGGGTGGGTAAGGCGGAGTGAAGGGGAAAGGAAGGTCTTTTTTTGTTTTTATCTTTTTTTGGTGTTTTGTAAATTTTACATCATATTGGATATAAAGGGTGAGACAGAAGTGTGTACACAGCTCTTGGTGCCCTCCCAACCGTGTC
Organism: Glis glis; assembly: GCA_004027185.1. Taxonomy (NCBI): domain Eukaryota; kingdom Metazoa; phylum Chordata; class Mammalia; order Rodentia; family Gliridae; genus Glis; species Glis glis. The sequence continues at coordinate 18,315 of PVJS01000122.1, read as the reverse complement.
CCTCTCCCTTCCCTCCCCCACCCCACACATGTCTTTGATATTGGAATTGGTAGTTTTGTATACATTCATAGCATTATTTCTACTATTATACTTTTTATGACTTCATCTCCCATCCCTGATCCCCCTCAGTCACTCCCCTGGAGTCTCTGCTTGTCTATGTGAAGTTGCTCTTATTTCCGAATATCTCTCTAGCACCCACATATTAGAGAAAACGTACATCTACTCATTTTTTGAGACTGGCTGTACTCAGTATGATATTCTCGAGCTCTATCCATTTTCCTGCAAAAGGCAAGATTTAGTTCTTTATGGCTGAGTAAAATTCCATTGTGTGTACATGCCAAAGTTTTGTGATCCATTCATCTGTTCATGGACACTAGGCTTGTTCCATACTTTGGCTTTTGTAAATTGTGATGCTCTGAACATGGATATGCAAGTATTATAATATTCTGATTTCATTTCCTTTGGGAAGATGCCCAGGAGTGCTATCGCTGGATGTTATGGTAGTTCTATTCCAAGTCTTCTAAGAACCCTCCACACTGATCTCCATAGTAGCTGTACTAGTTTGTAGTCCCACCAATAGTGTAATAGGGTTCCTTTTTCCCCACAACTTTGTCAACACATTATTATTTGTGGTTTTGATGATTTCCATTCTTATTGGAGTTAGATGGAATCTCAGTGTAGTTTTAGTTTGCATTTCCCTGATTGCTAAAGATGTTGAGCATTTTTCCATATGTTTCTTGGCCATTTGTACTTATTCTTTTGAAAAGACTGTGTTCAGTTCTGTTGTCCACTTTTTTTATTGGATTATTATTTTTTTAGTGCTAAGCTTTTTAAGTTCTTGTATATTCTAGATATTAGAGCTTTGTCTGATGGGTAAGTGGTGAAGATCTTCTCCCATTCTGTAGGCTTTCTCTGTAGATTCTTGAAAGGAAGGTCTTGGTGCACTGCCCCAGGGGAGGGCTTCCCTTACAGTTCCTTCCCACAAGACTTCATGGACCAATGACTTGTTTCATCACATGGATCTTCCTCTTATGCAAGCCAAAGAAATGGTACTCCAGCTTCATTGACGCAAATAATTGCCCCTTGTGACTTTGTCCAAAAGGTAGCAGGAGCATGTGCTTTTTTGAGACAGTTAAGCAACAGAGGGGCAGATTGAGCTGGGAAAGAGAGGAGCTCGAAGTGACTCTGGAGGCTGCCTGGACAGGACAAAGATTCCAAGGGAATTCCTGATGGGGCCAGGGCTTCTTTTTCATGAATCCAGGCCACATTCCAAGACTGGGAACTGCACTGAGTGCTGATTCCTTCATCTATAAATCCGGAACAGGAACACATGCCTTGGGAGGTCACAATTGAGCACTTGTTGGTAAAAGGAAAGGTAAGCAGAGTGACCACATAGTGGTGTGTCAGTTGGAGCCTTGCAGACGTGTCTTTGGGTAAAACCAGGGTTTTGCTCTTTTGGAGGCCCACCCTGTGCACCGAAGGAAGGGATGATGCCGAGTCTTGATGCTGGACCTTGAAGGCAGTTACTCTCTCCTGCATGCCAGTTGCTTCTGAACCATGTTCTGCAGAGCCCTGGGTGGGGGGGGGGAAGCTAGTGAAGCCTCTCTGGGACTTCCATATGAGACAGAGATAAGCAGACCATTCTCTGTTCTTCTCCCCATGTGCACATTGGGCTTCCTTGTTGCCAAGGCAAACGTCGGCAAAGTAGCCATGCTGTTTGTTTGCAGCTGATACCCAGTCTCATGGGCAGTGTGGCTGTTGCAATTGGTCACTGCCTGCATGTTTCAGTTGTTATTGAATTTTACTACTCCTTGCAAGCCTTCCGTCACGCCAGCTGTATCCTAACGTGCTCCCATCATGCAGTGAGCAGCCTTCGGGCCACTGCTGCAGAGAACCACAAGGGTTGTGCTATCTCTGAGAAGTGCTTGCTGTACTTCTCGCTCCATGCCAGGGCCACAGAGTCACTCGCAAGTCACCAGTCCACACGGCCATTTGGGGCTTGGTGACTTGTCTATCCCTCCTGTCCCCCACCAAAAGTAAAAGCTTCAGATTTGTTGCTGTGGCATATCTGGGAGCTAGAGTCTGTCTTTGCTGTCCCAGCCCCTGCGTGTCTCTTTAGCCAGCAGGTAGCACCATGTTTTATCGCCTGCCTGAGGATGTGACTCCCAGGCTCACTCAGCTGTGCAGTTAGGAACAAACAGCTCTCTCAAACGAGCAGGATGTGCCAGCTCTCTGGCAGCATTCCTCATGAGCACCCCTCATTCCCTTTCCTTTAAAAAAAAAAGGCAAAAGGAATGGCAGAGGAGATGTTATGTAAAAGAAAGCGCATGCACTTGGGTCTCGGGAATAACAGCATACATGTCCAGGCTCCACTCGTTAAGCAGTTTGACCCAAGGGAAATGGCTTGATCTCTTGGCCTCACTTTCTTGGTCTATAAAATGGGAATGATGAATAAAAAATGACATGTAATGTTTACCATGTGCCTAGCAGAATTTTAAGCATTTAAATGACAATCTCTGCTAAGGTAGATCACTTTTTCTCCCCACATCCTATAGATTAAGAAATAGAAGCAGAATGACTGAGTGAATTTTCTAAGGTCATATAGCTAAATGGCAGAGCCAAGCCTCAAATTGAGATGGTATGGCCACAGAGCCCACACTCCAAGCCTCTGTATTTTCCAGCTCTATCTCAGGGCTGTGTAAGGACTGAGTAATTCCCCAGGAATGAGCCTGGGTCAGCCACTGGAACTGAGCATGCCCTCCTTAGCAGCAAATTCTCTCTCCTTGTTCTTTGTTTAACAGAAATAGAAAAAAAAACCTTCCATTCACTGAGTGCATACTGTGCACCAGATGCCACACTGTGTGCTTTATACCTATCCTTTCACTTAAATGTCACAGCTTTTCTTTTTAGTATTGTTCCACTTGGAGATGAGGAGACAACAGGATAAGCAGCCTTCTAGGTAGTGAGCTCCCCATCTATGAAATGGTCCAAACAGGAGCAAGATGGCCACTTATCCAAGCTGTAGCAGGGATTCCGGCAGTGGATTGTTAGAGCTTCTGCATTCCACAATGCTCTCCAGTGCTCAGTGCAGGATCCAAACACTATTAAGATTCCAGGGTCCCACAATGGTACAAAAGGGGGGAGGAGTGGGGAAGCCCTCTGAGCTAATTTCAATGTTTTAGTGTCCTCTAGAAATCCTGCACTGACCCCCGAGAGGGCAGCAGAGGCTGCCAGGCAGCTTACACCTGTGGCTGGCAGATATTTGTGTGACTGGGATCCAGAAACCCATATTACAGTCTAGGTTCTGCAAGAAGTTTGCCATATGATTTGGGAAATCATTGAACCAGTCTGTACATTTTGTTCAAAAGAAATTACAATAACCTTAAAGAGTTGCTGTGTCTATAATACATTCATGTAAGTTGAAAGCATTGCACCAATGTATGTTGTTAGCATATATTGTTCCTCCTCTTGCTGGCACCTTTGATGTATAATGATTCCAAAAAGCGAGTTGTGGATAAGGCTATCTATCTCTTTTAGAGTTCAAGGGTAGGGGGAAGAGAGGATTGGAAGCAACCCAGCTTATAGATTAGAGAACCTCGAAGCCTAATGCAAAAATTTACCTCTGACATAGGCAAAGGAGAAGGGAGGATGGAGAACTTACCTTTGAGTTTCCTTGCCACCAAGGGAAAAAGAACGATGGCAGATTATGTGTTGTTCTCATTGGCTAATGGTGAGTCTTTGTTGGGGAGAAAGCAAACACAGATGACAAGCTATTAGCTAGACAGAGAAAGGTGTAGCCTGTGGAGGAAAGGCAAGCGCATGACACATCAGGTGGAGTTCCCTGAAACCAGACTCTGGGACAGAGATTTGCATGTAGAAAGTTTACTGGGGTGCACTCTTAGGATGAACACCTGCAAGGGAGTATCAGAAGCAGGATGGGGCGTAGGGTGGAGTCCAGCTGCAGTACAATAACAGCAAAGGCTTCATTTGAGTCCCCCTGGAACTCTGGAGCTGGGATGGCCCTTCACAAACCTCACTTAAAATCAGAGCAGCTGGCCTTGCTGTCCAATGCGGTGGCAGCTGTGGACTGCCCACAGGTGATGGCTCCCTTGGGCTGAGGGCCATTCCTGGATAGGAATCAGCTGAGAGCTGCCTGCAGCCAACAGCAGTAGTCTCACAACAGGTGGAGTGAGTGCCTCCATCCCAAGGGGGCATCTGGATGTAACGTGACAGCATTCAGTGCATGTGGCCCAGGAGGCTGCAGACACCACCAATTAAAACAGCTCTCTTTACCACCACATTCAGATGAGGTCCTGGAACCTTTTCAAATGCAACGTTCTGCATAAATGTTATCAATCGTCTGGAATTCGCTCATGATAAGGAACCCATTTGCTACTTTTGCCCTCTCCATCTATAGGAGACATTTATTGATGGTGTAATAATAGGTCTTCGGTATTATGAGTGAGCTTTTAGGATCGAACAGTTGGCAGACCTTAGACAATTTCCCTGACGTGTCTACTGGAAAATGTGATTTTCTTATTATGCCCTCTGACCACTTTCCATTTGAGCACTGACTTGTTTTCCTCTTGCCCTACTAAGTGTGGTTTTCTTCCCAATTAGTTTCTTCTTTTTTTGCAGCACACATTCTCTTGTCATGTGAACCACTCATTCTTATGTCAACCACCACCAATACGCTGATAAACCTGTCCATCTGATTAGCTACCTTAGCCTTGCTAATGGTATGTCACATCCATAGTAGACAGTGAAGAAACCACAGCTCAGAGAGGTGAAGATACTTTCTGAAGATGAGGCATGTTGCAAGAGACTGAGCCAGGTTGTATCTTAGGTCTGTGGCTCCTTAAGTCTGTGTCCTTTCTTCAATACCTTTGAAATATCTGCTGGAGTGATACTTTAATGGTTGTCTTTATTGGGTCTTGGCTGTCTGAGAATTCTACAAACTTTGGTTGCGAACCCAACAGTTCATTGGGAATCTACAGAGAGAAGAGTCAGAGACCCTTCTGCTGCTCTGCTGCTCTCCCTGCACAGGGTGTCATAGAATTCTGGGCTCAGTCTGGCCCCGGAGGGTACAGCTCTCTGTTTCATTCAATTTTGGAGATGCTCCACTGGTGAAGAGCCTTTGGGATCACAAACTCCTCGCTGTCAGAACCAATGGGTTGTAGCTAATGCTGAAGCCAAGTAATGGACTGGTTATGGCTCTTGATAAATGAGGCTGTGGCCAGTCCAGTTGGCCAGCTACCAAGCTTGGCAGTATCACTTGGGACCCACCAGGGTCTTGGGCAGCATGCCTGTACTCTGATCTGTCATTCCCTCCTTCCAGAAAAATGTTTGGTAAAAGGGGGTCTCTTGCTTTTATCTGAGGGCAGGTTCCATCAAAACCAAAGATCAGTAAGGCCATTATCAAGGAGGACCCATTGAGGCCAATTCTGTCACAGATACTAAGCTAAGCCCTTGGGGATACAAATTAAACCCCGTGTCCTGGTGAGATTTGGGCTTGTATCCTTTGTTTTGTTTTGTTGGTGTTGTTTAAGTAGTAGACATTGGCCTGCAGCAGCGCCCTGGCATTGTGTGACTTCTGAACTCTGTTTGATTCTGCCCTCTGCCCTTGAGACTATGACTTCTCTGCATAGGATGGAATTTAGAATTCTCATGGTGAGCGGAAAGAGAGGCCGATTTGAGTCTCATCTCTTTCTCTGCTATAGATTTTCTGTGTGACCTTGTGTAGGTAGGTCCCTTGCCCTCTCAGGTCCTCAGTGTTACCTCAGTGTCGATGTCGATAATGTCTATTGTAATATGGCAAGCACCCAGCTGCTGGGGGAGCAACAGTATAATGTAGGTGCTCCCTAAATGATGTCATGATTTCCACTCTCAAGGCCTGGCTTAGTGAGCTCACTGGAGAAGCATTTACTAGACATTGATGATCTACAGAACATGAACGTTTCTTCAAGGAATGCGTTAAATCTTTGTAGGATGATCAAGGGCCAAATGAGTTCTGGGGTTTCCATCTGGCATGCTTTCTAACTGGACCCCAAGGGGGAATAGGTTACACACTTAATACCTCCTGCCAGCCATGACTGGGGGAAAACTCCTATTCACCTCCCCGCCATCTTCCTTCCTAGTGGTTGTAGTCAAGATTGCCCAGAAGAGGAGGCAGCTGTGTCACAGTGGAAGTTCTGCCCCAGAGACTGGCTTTATCAAGGCATACACTCTCTTGACCTCTCCAAGATCAGTGTTCTCTTTTATGAAGCAGTGTAATAATACTTTTGTGACTGGCATTCTCCAAGAATTACACATGATAATACATGTAAAAGTATACCATTGTGCAAACATGTGCCAACGTAAGGATTTGTGGGTATGGACTCTTTTTCTTCAGCCAGTTTTCATTTCACAGTCTGGCCCCTTCACCAATATCTCCCATCCCAAGTATAAAAACTTATTTGGTTATGCACATAGTGTATCCAACAGCTATTTGTGGTATCTTTACTATTACCCTTCCCGATGAACTGGTTTTGCTTATTTATCAATCTTCTTCTCTGAACTCCAGTATATTGAAGAACACAGTTTAATCTTGGTCATCTATATCCCCAGTATGTAACCAATGCTCCATAATTATTTAAATAAATAAATGAAGGCAAAGGAAAATGAGCACTGTGGGTACCTGCTATGTATCTGCTCTGGGTAGGGAAGGCCTCATATAATCCTCACAGCAGCTCTGGAGAGCTGGTATTATTCCCACTTCTGGAAAAAGGGAATTGAGGCCCAGGGGGGGGGCCTCGATGGAAGGTGAAACTGTCTACCCAGCCTCTGGACTCTAAAGCTAGACCCATTTTTTTATGCTGAGTGCACTCTTTCTCTCTCATTATTATTTAACAAACAACATTAATACAACAAAAACATGGAAAAAAATCAAATCACCTTCCATCTCATCACTTCTAGCAAGTCAGCTGTTTCCATTTTTCTACATTCCCTACAGTCTCTTTCTTGCATATTTTTATAGCAGCATTATTGAGATATAATTCATATGCCATAAAATCCACCCTTTTAAAGTATATAATTCCCTGGGTTTTAGAATATTCAGAGTTGCGCAACTATCACCGCCATCTAAGTTTAAAACATTTCATCACCCTCAAAAGAAGCCCCATACTCATTAGCAGTCACTCCCCATTCTTTGCTCCCCCAGCCCCTGGCAACCACTAATCTACTTTCTCTCTCTATGGACTTGCCTATTCTCAACATTTTATAAATGGAATCATATAAGATGTTGCCTTTGTGTCTGATTTCTTTCCTTTAGCATAATGCTGTTGAGGTTCATCCATATTGTAGCATAACTCAGTACTTTATTCCTCACACATACACATGCCCTCACCTACATGCACACACACAGACACACAGACACACAGACATACACACACCCTACATTGTGTTTATCCATTTATCAGTTGATGGACATTTGGGTTGTTTCCACTTTTTTATAATTATGAATAATGCTACTATGAACATTTGTGTTTAAGTTTTTGTGTGGGTGTATATTTTTAGTTCTTTTAGATGTATACCTAAGAGTGATCGTGCTAGATCATATGGTAACTTTATGGTTAACATTTTCAGGAACTGCAAACCTGTTTTTTAAGGTAGCTATACCACTTTACAATCCCACCAGAATTGTGTAAAGTTTCCAGTCTTTTACAACCTTTCCAAAATGTTTTATTGTCTTCTTAAAATTTTAGATATCTTTGTGAGTTTGAGATGATTTCTCATTGTAGCTTTGATTTGGGTTTTCCTAACTACTAACAAAGCTCAGTATATTTACATGTGATTATTGGCAATTTAGAAAATATTTTTTGGAGAAATGCTATTCAAATCATTTGCCTACTCCTTAATTGGGCTATTTATCTTTTTATTGTGGAGTTGTAAGAGTTCTTTATATATTATCGATACAAATTACTTATCTATGATTTGCAAATGTTTTCTCCCATTCTGTGAATTGTCTTTTCACTTTCTTGATAATGTCCTTGGAAATGCAAAGTTTTTTTTATTTTAATGAATTCCCATTTATTATCTATTTTTCCTTTAGTCACTGTGCTTTTAGTGTCACATTTAAGAAACCATTGCTTAACATCCAGTCATGAAGATTTATTCCTATGTTTTCTTCTATGGGTTTTATAGTTTTAGCTCTTACATGTAGGTCTATGATCCACTTTGAGTTAATCTTTGTATTTTGCATGATGTCTGAGTCCAAATTTATTTTTTTGCATTTGGAAATTCAGTTGTCCTAGCATCATTTGTCAAAAGACTTTCTTTTCCTATTGAATTGTCTTGGCATTCTTGTCTAAAATAAATTGATCATACATATTTCTGGACTCTTGTTCAAAAGCAATTGATCATATTTATTTCTGGACTCTCAGTTCTATTCTTTTTTTTTTTTTTGTGGTACCGGGGATTGAACCCAGGGGTGTTCTACCTCCGCGCTACACCCCCGGCCCTATTTTTTTATACTTTATTTTGAAGCCGGGTCTCACGAAGTTGCGGAGGGCCTCACTAGGTAGAGAGAGAGAGACAGAGAGAGACAAAGAGAGAGACAGAGAGAGAGAGAGCTGAGGCTGGCCACAAACCCGGATCCTCCAGTCTCTGCCTCCCAAAGTACTGGGATTACAAGTGTGTGCCACCACACCAGGCTATCTCAGTTCTATTCTAATGCCAGTATCACATTGCCTTGATTACTACTTCATAGTAGTCTTTAAAATGAGAATGTAGATTCTCCAACTTTTTTCTTTCTTTTCAAGATTTTTTGAGTATTCCATATCCCTAGAATTTCCATATAAATTATAGGATCCCCTGTTAAATTCTGTTTCAAAAAACCCAGCTGGGATTTTGATGGGGAATGCATTGAATCTGCCAGTCAAAACTATCTAAACAATAGTAAGTCTTCCAATCCATGAACATGGGATATTTTTCCATTCATTTAAGGCTTTTAAAATTTCTTTCTATGAGTTATTTGTAATATTTAGCATGTAAGTCTTATACTTCTTTTGTTAAATTTATTCTTTTTTTCTGTATTTAAATATCTTTAAATATACTTTTATTGGTGCATTGTAATTTCACATCATAGTGAAGTTTAGAGTGAAAATTTATTCTTAAGTATCTTATTCCTCTTGCGTGCTATTATAAATAGAATTTCTTCCTTGATTGGATTTCGTGATCTATTATTACTAGTGTATAAAACTACAATTAATTTTTGTATATTGATCTTATACTCTACAACCCTGCCAAACTTACTAGTCCTAGTAGTTTTTTTTTTCAAGGATTCTTTAGGTATATATATATATATATTTTTTTGCATTTATTCTTTTGCATTTGGAAATTCAGTTATCCTAGCATCATTTGTGCAAAGACTTTCTTTTCCTATTGAATTGTCTTGGCATTCTTGTCTAAAATCAATTGATCATACTTATTTCTGGACTCTCTTGTCCAAAAGCAACTGATCATATTTATTTCTGGACTCTCAGTTCTATTCTTTTGCCAGTATCACATTGTCTTGGTTACTACATCATAGTAGTTTTTGAAATGAGAAGTGTAGATCCTCCAACAAGAATATATGTTGAATATATGTTGAATAGTTTTTAAAATGAGAAGTGTAGATCCTCCAACAAGAATATATATCAAATATATTCTTGTCATCTATGAGTAGAGATAGTGTTATTTCTTCTCTTCCCTAATATGAATGCTTTTATTTTTCTTGGCTAAATTCCCTTAGAACCTCCAGTCTAATATTGAATACAAGTAATGAGAGCAGACACCTTGTCTTGTTTCTAATCTTTAGGGGAAAGCTTTCAGTCTTTTACCATTAAGTATGATGTTAGCTGTGAGTTTTTCATAGATGACTTTTAGCAGTTGAGGATGACTTCTGCTCATAGCTTTGCTGAGTGTTTTTTTCTTCTTTCATGAAAGAATGCTAAATTTTTTAAATACTCTTTCTGTGTCTATTGACTTGATCATATATGTGTTTGTCTTTTATTGTCTTAATATGGTATATTACATTGGTTAGTTTTTGTTTGTTAAGCCAACCTTACATGTCTTGACATATCCCACTTGGCCATAGTGTATAATCCTATGTGTTGTTGTGTCAACTCGGTAATACTCTATTGAGAATTTTTCTGCCTTCATTTGTGGGGGATATTAAAATGTAATTTTCTTTTCTTATAATGTATTTGATTTTGGTATCAGAATCATAAAAAGAGTTGGAAGTTTTTCCTCCTCTTCTATTTCTTGCAAGATTTTCTAAAGGATTAGTGATAATCTTGCCTCTTTTTTTTAAATGTTTAAAAAGTTGCAATGAGCATAGAGCTTGTGACAGTTCACAGTTAGGTCTTTTAATGTGCTTGTGTCATGGACACTAGAAGCTTGACATTGGGTTGCAGCTTGAAATTTTCCCTGTGACAAGACAGTGACTCTCCTGCTATCATGCTAAGCAAGGGACTCAATAGGACCAAGGGTGGAAAGAACAGATTCAACTTTAACAATTTAAACATTTCAACACAAATGTCTGGATGGATACTCCTTTGAAGTAAAACTTTCTCCTCCATAACAGATAACAGATTGGCCTCTCTACCACATGCTGAATAAAACCAATTCCTACACCATTATCTCCCCTGGAATCCACCCTTGTCTTCCTGGGAAATCAAAATATCCACAAGTATTAATAGCTCGATATCCAGGAGGTTAACAAAAGAGCTCAGTGTTTGTTTTTGTTACTTTTTAACATGTGAAATTGAGGAAAGAATATCCCTACCTAAAATTACTTGCAACAGAAAAACAAGAGTCTGAGATTACACCCTAAAATGCAGCAATTTCACTACAGTATAGATAATGATGTCAATCCTGAACATTTCTAAAGGAGAGAGGTTTGGAATTGTAGCCATTCACTCATTCAGTCAGTCACTTCATTAGTTAATTCAGCAATTATATAGTAAGCTTTTTGTTCTGTGCTAGGCTCTCTACTGGAGTGTCTGATCACACAGAAAGAAATCCATCTGGCACCCTTCCCCAGAGGAACACCCTGTCTGGTGGAGGCATATTGGTCCCTGTACAATTATTCCCCAGCATGATCATGGATGTAACATGGGCATATAGGGAAGCCACAGAAATATGAAGGGAAGAGAGATCAAGGATGGACAATGTCAGAAAAAATGTGGTCCATACAGAGTCTTGAAGGATGCACAGGAGTTTGCCTAGTGGGCCTGTGGGACAGGGCCATGGGACCCATGCAGAGCCAGGTGCATGTTCAAAGACATTTACAAGGGCTCAGAGGAATAGCTGAAAGATGATTTGGAGAGATCCAGAAGGCAGATCTGAAAGTACCTGGGCACTTTGTGAAGACGTCTGAACTTTATCCTGTGACACTAAAGGTTTTAAGGATTTGGGACTTCTGTCTAAACTGGAGTTCAGTGGTACCAAGAGGCAGAACTGAAATGAGATTTGGTAACAAAGGCCATGTCTAGACCTCAGAGAACTGTCCTTAGATGGAGTACAGGTCTCCTGGGGTCTTGTCATGGAGCACCCCACCCCATGGACCTTGTCTTCCTTTGCATTGCCCTGGAAGGGCCATCCCAGCTCACCAGGGGGTCAGACTAAAGAAATGCTTCATTCTGACCTGGACTATTATTTTCAAGACAGAGCAGGTAACTCTGAACCACACTTTTCTCACTGGTAAAATAGGGACATCAGTGCTGCTTCCTAGGTTTTTTGTGACAATGGAATGAAAAAAGAGCTCTCCAAAAGTTTTCTGAAATCACTGCCAGCTGGACTAAAGATGTGTCCTCGCCTGTAGCAGAAGTGAGACTGCGGATGCTGGGAGCGACAGTGATCTGGGTTCCAATCCCAACTTGCTGGCCAAACGCTTGCTCCTGGAAGCCATCCAACTCTGAATCTCAGTGTCCTCCTCTGTGAAATAGAAATGGTCAGAATACCTCCCGCTTGGGCTTGCCAAGGGGAGCGAGTAGAAAGACCCCGCACCATCCCCAGTGGGGCTGAGGAAGCGCCTTCTGAATCTGCTTGTGGACACAGAATGGAAGCTCTGCTTTCCTGCCACAGTGGGGCTCCTGGCAGGCTGGGCTGCATCTCCATCTCCCTCCATGCAGTAGAATGCCACGCTTGACGTGTAAAGACTGCGATGTTTTTGCAGTTGAATTTATTTCCAGCTCTCAACCCTTTACTCCTTCCAGGTTTGTCAAGTTGCAAAAGGAATTGACTGTGACCTTTTAGAAATCTAAATAAATCAATAAAGAAAGAAGATTTTAAGTCATCTCATTTTATATATTTATTTTACTGAGTAGGTAAACCAGGTACTAATCCACTCAGGGCTCCCCTAAGGGAGCAGACAGGACCCACAGCTCCTGATTCCACTAACCCAGCCTGGCTGCCCCAGTTTCTCCAGCAGCACGTCTCCTGTGCATCGGGGAGTGAGGCTTATCCTGGGAGAGATGTGTCCTTAATGATGCCTAATACCCCGGGGTGCCCCAGGAAGAGAGCTTTGAGAAGGTTAAGTGGAACAGGGCTGCAGGAGCCACAGGCGGGGCAAGGATGTGGAGAGATGTGAATCACATGTGGGACATGTCCTGGGAGGGCACGTGTTTTTGCAGCAGCCTTAAAGGGAGGTTTAGTGCACCATGTGCCCCAGACTCACTTCCTTCCTCAGTTGGTTCCTGTGTGTGGCTTCCTGTGCTTCTTCTGTTTCCACACAAATGGGAGGAGGAAAGCTAAGGGGCTTGCAGCCCAGAGCCAGACCCGCAGCTATGGTACTGGCCTTGCTGAGTCTCCCACCAGCATCTCTTGACGAGGCCAGGCTTTGGGATGACTGAGCTGAGGCTTCCCCTGGAGCTGCTCACTGTGGGGAGACAGCCATGGATGAAGCAGGGACTTTGGGAGCCCTTTGGAGGCTACAGTGAACTCTGATTTGGGCGAGGGGGAAGGGAGAGGGTTTTAAGAATTGCAGAGGAGTGGTGTCTTTGTTTGTGCTGTTGTAATAGAACACCTGAGACTGGGTAATTTATAAAGAATAGAAATTGATTTCTCTCAGTTCTAGAAGCTGGGAAGTCTATGATCTAGAGGTCAGCATGGTCAGAGTCCAGTCAGGACCACTCTGCTTCCAAGATGGCACCTTCCGCTGTGCCCTCACAGGGCAGAAGGGAGGAAGAGCAGAAGAGCCTCCTAGTTCCCTCCTCTTAGAAAGCACTAATCCTTTCATGAGGGCTGAACCCTCAGAACTAAATCACTCCCCAAGGCCATGCCTCTTAATACTGGTGCCTTGGAGATTAAGTTTCAACATGAATTCTGGGGGGACACCACGAACACTCAAGCCATGGCAAGGGGAGGTTTGAGGTGCAGCTTGAAAGGTGAGAAGGAATTCACCAGACAGAGAAGGAAGCAGAGGGTATTCCAGGCAGAGGGAACATCTGCACAAGGGCTCTGAGACCTGGAAGGTCCTGGAGTCCTGAAGAAAAGGGGTGAGGTTCAGGGCAGCAGGAACAATAAGTGAGAGACAGACAGGGGGATGGTGGGGGACACGAGGCACGATTACAGGTCAGAACTGGCTAGGAAGAGCCTGTAGGCTGGGCTATAAGAGTGTGGATTTGCTCCTCTGGGTGGCAAGGAGGTCAGATAGAAAGACTAAGTGAGGTTGGCCTGAAATAAACCCTGAATTAATTTATTGAATAATCACTTATGAAGCACTGCTGGGTACTCCCACCTGGCTGGGCTCTGGAGTAAAGAAGATGGACTTGACCCCGAGGAAGTAAAATCTTCCAGGCCTTGTCTGCCTTTCTTTCTCCCTAATACCATCATATCTGCTGCCCCTGTGGAAGCTAAACACCACAAGGGCTGTGTGGCTCAGCATCGGCCTGGAGCACTTACTCCGAGGCCTTCTGGCAGATGGTAATTAAGAAACACCTTGAAAATGGACCTCTTGATACTCTAGGGAGATCCCTGAGATCATCGGGGTGGAATCCTCCTGAGCCGGCACCCAGCAAGGAAGTTCCTAACATGGTAGACTTCCAGCTCGGAAGGACCACCCTCCCTGGCCCTGTACCATAATCTAAAACACAAAGAAGGCTGAGCCACAGCTGTGTGTGTGTATGTGCCGGGAACTCGGTGGCTATGCATGTATCTGCCAGTGTAGACACAGGTGTGTGTGACTGCTCCGTGTGCGTGTGTGTCTGGTCTTGGATGTGCACATTGGGTGTGTCTTGTCCCCACGCCCCATGCACTAGTCTGGTTAGGCTCCTGTGGATGTACCTATGAGATTTCCCTTCAGGCTCTGTTGGTTTCTGGAGGATGCACAACCCCTGCCCCACCTTGAAAACAAGCCTGTTGTTTGTGATTTCCTGATGGTGACAGTGTCGCCACGCTCGCCTGTCACTTGTGCACGTGCACACACATACCCAGCACCACTTGGGAATCTGAGAATTCCTGAGAGACTGCCATGGGCCACTTGAGTAGTTCGCTAACGGGCCTGCTTCCTTCCTTGGAGAAATGGTCCAGGAAAGGTCTCTGGAAATGCGATTTTAGTATCGGTTTAACTTCAGTAAAATACAACAAAGAAGAAGCGGGTGAAATCAGGTGCTTCTTCAGATGCTGCTCTGGTGGGAAAGGTCCTCCAACATCTGGAGCCTAGGAAGAGAATCCCTCAGAGAGGGTCTTGGGAGCTTCTGCCAGCTTCTCCACTGCAAGCAGGACCTGGCCTTCGGTTCTGAGCCTTGAATCCAAATGCTGATGGCGGGTGAGGCCAACTGCCCTCAGGTGCATTTGTGCAACTTCCAGAGAATAAGCCAGTGGGATTGTCATCAGTCAGTGTGCCCAACCAGACCTATTTTCCGGGTGGGGACCAGCTTAGATCTTCATGTTTCTAGGCTCTATCAGCTGTCTTCACTGATATTATTCCTTTCCAGTAAGTTGCACCACCATCCTGTTAGGCTTCAGCAGCATCTAAGTCCTCCTGCTTTGAATCCTTGCTGGAACACAGCAGGAAAATAAACAATGCAATGACAGTAATATCTACCATTTCCCATACATTACCAGCCACTTCCTCTCCAATCTGCTTTCTCCTTCTCTCTTCTCTGAGTAGATTTGGGAAATAAGGAGGACCTCATTTGTGCTATGCTACCTTAGGCAGAAGTAGGCTTGTTATTCTTTCTTTTTTGGTGGAGAGGAGTAGCAAGACAGCAAGCTGGCCTCAGCAGGAAGGCTGTGTGACCTCCTGGGCAGTACACGTCCTGTACTCTCTGCCCACCTCATACTCCCCTGCTCCTTTTGGGTTGCATTTCTGGGCCAGAGTGGTGAGAACTGGCTATCAAAATAAGGAAGACCCTCAGAAACAATACAGACTCTAAGAGTCAGGGCCAGAAACACCTTCAGCTTCTTTATCTACACTTCAACTCAGACAGCCTATCAGTTCCTTGAAGTTGGCCTGACAGCAGCCAGTAGGGAGTTCAAGTCCCCAACTCCAAGCTCAGCACTCTGCCTCCCTGACCCTAACTCGGTGCCATGCAGGAGCTAACTCACACTGTGCTCAAAACAGGTTCTGCCAATGTTGAAGCAAATGGACCTGACAGCATGGTCAAAAGCCAAGGTTTTAGAATCGCAGAGCCCCAGGTTCAAATCCCATCTTTTCATGGGCTAGTCATTGGTCTTAGGGCGAGTTGCCGTCATCATAGCTTCAGTCCTCCCAGCCTCCGTGCTCACATCTGTAAACTAGAGGTAATGATCCTCTCCCTTTGCAGGGCTTCTGGGAAGAGTCAATGAAATCACATGCACCCAATCTGTACTAGTATCCCTGGCTCAGAGTAAATGATCAACAAATGTTAGTGCCCCTCCATCTGGAAGCTGACAAATTCAATTAACCAGAACCGCCCACTCCCCACCTCACCCCCTGCCTCTTCCCCAAGCCTCCCAACTCACAGAATCATAAATCTTGTGTCTGAAAAGGCGCTCCATAAATCACCTGGCACAGTCCCACGTAGGGGAGCTCTCGCGGTACTTGGCTCAGTGTGTTTCTCCAGTCTTGCTGGCTCAGCCTGCCTTACTATAAGCGGAAGAATTCCCACCAGCACAGCCAAAAAAAAAAGGGGGGGATGATGCTGTCAGTGGATTCCACAAAAGGGCTAATATTAGCTGGGCAGGAGGATGGGGCTGTGCCTATATTTAGAATCTGTGTCTTCGGCCCTTTCCCGAGGCTGCAGGAGTTGGGGGACAGAGCAGGCTGGTTGCAAGGAGCAGCACAGCAGCTAGGCTGGCTCTCCCTTCCCATTGCCTCTGATTTCCTCTCTAACCCGGGGAGCATGGAAGGAAGGCTGCTGGGGTGGGAGGGAGGCTGCAAGAGGTTTCCCCAAGAGCAGCAAGGTGTACAATAGTGACAAAGGCCTCAAAGGACACCCGTCAAGACACCAGGAACAGGGAAGTGGGGAGGCAGAGGCCTGTGCTCTGTAATCTTCTACTCCAAGATGGTGTCCAAAGAAGGACATTGCTGACTTTGTCCTTTAGAAGATACTTCAGATCAAGGCCCCAGTGACACAGGGCACTGGGCTAAGACAAGAAGGCTCTGTGTATCCCGACAGTGCTTCTTTGCACACCCTCCCTCTCACAGAAAGTCGGCCTTTCCTTTCTCTGCTTGATAAACTCATCTTGGGGTCTCGCTCTGGTGTCCCACCCTGTGAACACTTCCTGCTTCCATGCTAGCCCTTCTACACAGATCAGACAATGATGTACTTCAGCCAGACAGACATCAAGGCACAAGGCAGGGGGACCAGAGCGAGCTGCTCTCCAATCCCATTTACACTATGACAGGCTCTGTTGTGCAAGGGGCAACCCCAGCAACCACACCTGACGGCCCTGATATTCCCCTATACACAAGTGCCATGTCCCCACATGCGCTGTTCCTATCCTCGTCTTTTACCAGTGTGCTGTCACCAAAAGGCCAGCCACAAAATGGGGCTAAAAGGAATGGCCAGTGACCTTGGGTCCAGTCTAGGTTCTGTCCCTATCGCGGGACGATTTCCAGTCAAGAGCTTTCCCACACCACACCACGTGTTGGTTTTCCCATCCTTAAAATGAAGGCGGTGAGCCAGATGCTCCCCAGGTCTTTCAGCCTCACAGTCTATTTATCTGCTCATTTTTAGGTGGCACAATGAAGATATAATCAGAAAAGCATGTGTGCTCTACCCTCCCCCCAAATAAAACCCACATGACCCAAAAAGAAATAGAAATTATTTATGGTTTTCCAATCTGGCATTCCTCTCATTTGCTCCTGTCTGCTGGAGTCTTCAGCTGGACCAGAAGGCCTGTCTATACAGGATGCCAAGGATTACCTGACTCCCAGGGAGAACCAGCCCAACCCCACTTTGCCCTCAGGCTGTGTCTGCAGCTGTGGTTCTGGGCTGGGCCTGGGTCTGAAGTTTCCCCAACAAGCCTTTGGAAAATTTAACAAGTCTGTAGCCCCTTCAGTACATATTTTCTGGCATCATGTCACTGTCTTGAAATGGTTACTGGGCTGCATTTTCTATCTTCATTTTTCCTTCTTGGAGAGATAGGCAAGAATCTGGCAAGGCTTGAAGGACCTGAAGAGAGATACAGAAACTGCGGGCTCTGCTGTATCCCCGACAGCGGTTCTTTGCACATCTTCCCTCTCACAGAATGCAGGCCCTTCCTTTCTCTGATTGATGAATTCATCTTGGGTTATAGCTCCAGTGTCCCACCCTGTGAACACTTCCTGCCTCCACACTAGCCCTTCTGTGCACATCAGACAAAGATGTTCTTCGGCCTGCAGGAGAACCAGGAAGCTGAGAGTGTGGTACCTGCTTCGAAGAGCCGAGTTCTCAGTCTGTTTCCTTTTGCAGGCCGAAGCTGCAGACCCCCACCCTTACCCCCACTGCCTCAGGGTGAAAAGCACATGTCTGGGCTGTCACAGAGGCACACTCACCCTACCTGGCCTGCAAGCACTTTTTGCACATAAATCACTTGAAAGCAAAGTTTCCAGGTGAAATGTTTGTGTATGGTTTGTGTCTAAGAAGCAGAGGCATGCCGGGCGTGGTGGCGCACGCTTGTAATCCCAGTACTTTGGGAGGCAGAGACCGGAGGATCCGGGTTCGTGGCCAGCCTCAGCTCTCTCTCTCTCTCTCTCTCTCCCTCTCTCTCTCTCTCTCTCTCTATTTAGTGAGGCCCTCTGCAACTTTGTGAGACCCAGTTTCAAAATAAAGTATAAAAAATAGGGCCGGGGGTGTAGCGCGGAGGTAGAACGCCCCTGGGTTCAAT